>OZ030005.1:126667052-126744552 GCA_964023405.1 Apodemus agrarius | reverse complement strand
CCTTCCAAACATCATGTGTCCTCCACGTGCCTTGCCTCAACATGGGTCCTGCCCCAGCACGTGCATCCAAACAGCCAGAGTCCCAGAATCCGGATAAATGAAGCTCAACTATGCAATGTAAGGCAAATCAATACATGTGTGCTGTCAGCAAAGAATCATGTTAGCAAAGAATCACATGCACTTTCACGTGCATGCTTTAGTAGAACATCCTTTCACCTGTGTCTGCTTCAGTGAAACACTCCTTCCCGTGTTTGCCCCAGTAAAACACCATCCAACACAACTGACTCTCCAAAGAACTCTTCAAGTTTCCACTTCAATGAGAGCCTGAGTTTGAATCTGCAGCACAACGCATAAAAGAGCTGGGCATAGGCTGGCAAAATGGTTCAAAGGGTAGAGGCACCTGCTGCCAATCCTGGCAACCAGAGTTCAGTCTTTAGAACTTACATAGAGAAAGGAGAGAGCCAACTCCCAAAGTTGTCTCCCACCCCTATACATACACTGTTGCATGTGCACACAAACACACACAAAGCTGGCATGGTGCTCACGACTGTAATCCCAGTACTAAGAAAGAGATAGGAAGATCCCTAGGGCTTACTGCCTTCCAAATTAATGAGCATCGGGTTCAGTGGAAAACCCTGTAAAATGTAAGGTGAAGAATGAGGACAACACACAATGCTGACTCTGGCCTCAACATGTGCCCATGTGCATGCTTACACACATGCATGTGTACCCACATACAAATGGGCGTATTTTGCATTTAATGTTCTTTAACTGGAGATGCATTTTACTGGGAGGCTCAGCTTTATTTCTTAATTTCATATACAAGGTTGAATGGTGTTCCCTCAAATTGTATATCTATCTGCCACTTCAGAATGTGACCTTACTAAATAATAGAAACTTTGTAGATGTAATCGGTCAATGTAATTAATAGGATGGACCCTAAAACCAGTGACTAGTGTCTTTACAAGGAGACGGCACACAAGAACACAGAAAAGATGAAGGCGGCCACATGACAAAGGAAACAGGCTGGAGTGATGAGCCTAGAAGCTGGGGAACCCCAAGGATGGCTAACACGTGCCAAAACCTAGGAACAAGCAAGGAAGCCTCCTCCCTAGGGCCTTGAAGGGAACACTGTCCTGCCCATGACCTGGTTCCCAAGTCTCAGCCTCTTGAACTGTGAGAGAAATGCCTTTCTGTTGTGCAAAGGCCTTACAGTGGTATGTTATGATAGCACAAAGAAATTAAGGTACACTCCCTACAAAGTGTGTACACATAGGAATGTTTGCATACTATGTGCATACAGGTACAGCTGGTTTTCATTTCTTCCATCTTATTCATAGGGGAAGGAACAAAGAAGGAAGGCCACCCAAACTACCAAGTACATATTAATAGTTCTCTATGCCATAATAAAGGCCAGCTCATGGAATGTTCCCTGTGGTTAGCACCCAATCATAGAAGAGGATCCTGGCAACAGGAAGGCTAAGCTGGGCTTGATCACAGGTCCCAGTAACCTCAGGGTAGCATCTTTATTTAGAATCTAGGCATCCCTTCAATATGTCTACAATGAATGTATCTACCTTCATTGTGCCACCAACAAATGGCTGCCTGGCTAGCTTGTGAGTAAAGGAGCAGGGTAGAAAATGAGGCACTCCAGGGCATCTTTTTATGGGATGCATGCATCTTCTAAGACCTAGGGTAGATGCTCTCTTCCAAAAACAATTCTGAGCATGACTGATAAAGGAGTCAAGAGACTGCTGTTGTCAGGTGTGGCATATAGCTTTAATCTTACCACTCTGGAGGCAGAGACAGAAACAGGAGGATCTCTGAGTTCAAGGCCCAGTTGGTCTATATCAAGTTCCAGGCCAGAGTTACATAGTAAGACCCTGTCTTTAACAACAACAACAACAACAACAACAACAACAACAACAACAACAAAAATCTGCTCCCGGGAGGAGCAGAGAAATGGATGTTAAGTCTGAACTAAGAAGGAGGCAGTGCATCTGAAGAGACTGACAATTGTCAGTGCTGATGCAGTCACTTCTTGGCTGAGTCCCTGGCAGCCCTAGAGTATAGTAGGTACTGTGAATGATCAAGGCCAAGAAGTCCTTCATCTGGCAGCTGTGGTTCAGCATCCTGTATCTAGTGGCTTATTTAGCTGTTTGAACCATCCATTTCAAATCAGTCAATGAAGAGTCAGATTGTGTGATCAGATTCAGACCTAAAGATGATGTCTGGAGGGTGGTCTCTGATATCAGTCATCTGGTGAATAAATCTACACATAGCCCCAATCCTCATGTAGCAACATCATGAATTCTTCAAGGGTCTAGTGAAATCATGGCATGTTGCCATTTACAAATTATTTGCAGTGTCATGGCAACAGAAACTGTTCAACTGCTCCCACAGGAGATTCTAAAAGCTGAGTCTGGAGTCCAAAGGAAAAGGAGTTGCTGCAGCATTTGGACGACACCTCACTCATCCAAAGAACTAAATCAAGAAGTCGAAATAGGAAGGCTTGTTAAGATACTGAAATGGTGACAATTCTGTCTCCTGCAGTCTAGAAGAGCAAACAAAACAGAACATAGTGTGTTGTGTGTCTGGTATTTGATCAACAGCAGATTGACTGGTGGCAGGAAATAGATGACATTGTTTTAAGATACAGCCATTGCAGGATGGGTAGAGATGCTGAGGCGGAACAACTGGTTTCGATGGTCATCCCCCCCCCCCCCCGGACTCAAACAACTTTCAAGATGTGTAGAGAAAAGAGACAGGTGGGGCTGGCAATATAGCACAGTTATGTCAGAGTTCCCGCAGTGGTCTTTAGCCTTACTCCAAAACTCAAGAGGCAGAGGCAAGAGAATCAGAAGCTTAAGTCATCCTTGGCTAGCATGGAATACATGAGACCCTGCCCCCCCCCCCAGAAAAAGGAAAGAGGAAGGAAGACAGGGAGAGAGGGGAGGGGAGGAAGAAACATTTATCTAGGTGAGCACACTGACTCAGCTCTTACAAGGCTCTAGATGCAGAACAATGGAGTCCAATAGCAGCATTCCACCCAGGCATGAGACGTCATCAGGAGAAGGGATGGGTCCAGGAAGTTCAGTGGGGTTATGATGAGACTCTGCATACCTGGGCCAACACCAGTCTTGGGGCCCCCAAAGGACAAGATAAAACCTGGTGTTCCCTGCTGGAAAGTGCTGTGCTTCCCAGATCCTCTGAGCCCCTGAATCCTAGGTAGCTCGAGACCTTTGCCTATAATCACTACAGCCACTTTCATGATCGCCCCATCCCTTGCTGGCCTTGAGTTTGGCATGAAAGTGGCTTCCAAAAACTCTGTGGCTCTTTGAGGCCATAGTTCCTGCCTTTGACACGGATGCTGGTCTCAGTATGGTCTTGGGTTTGCCAAGACAGTTGAACATGGTGCTTTATAGAGCAGCAGGCAGAGCTGCCTGTCAGGCCAAAAAAGAACAATAGCTCCTGTGACGACCGTTCCCGGCATCCCTGCAATTATAAGCCCTGCACCAGTCAAGGCAGCACATTAGTGACTCCTTTCCTGGGCATACTCAAGGCTTATTTAAGCATGCTTGACAAAGACCTGGATCAGTCTCCAACCCCCATGTGCCCAAGAGTGTGGGTGGCACCTTGCCTCCCTCCCTGGTGGACTTGATCTGGTTTCTGGATTTTCTATTTGGATCAACTATCGTGTTGGCCTAGTCCAGACAATAACATATTGGCAGCATCTTTAGTTTTCTGCTGGGACATTCCTGACTATCTGGCTTTTCAAACGGGATTTAGGGCCTAAGAAAACAGCCCACCCCCCCACCCCCCATCCTGGGTTCTCAGGAACACTACTGGCCACTCAGGCTCACTCTCTGGAGCTCTGTTCTTGTAGGAGGAAAACAAAAAAATAGTCATCTCTTGAGCTGGAGGCATACCTCAGTGGTAGAGCACTTCCCTTGACGCCCTAGGTTCATTCCTTCATATCATACACACACAAAAGAGGACAGCAGGGTCTATCTCACTGAACCTAGATCTGGCTAGTTGGATAGCAAACCTAGGGACCCTTCTATTACCAGCTCTTGCCAACTCTCCTGGTTCTCTCTCTCTCTCTCTCTCTCTCTCTCTCTCTCTGTATGTGTGTGTGTGTCTCTGTCTCTCTTTCTGTCTCTCTCCTGTGTGTGTGTGTGTGTGTGTGTGTGTGTGTGTGTGTTGCATGAAGGTGAGTATTCAAGTGTGTGTGTGTGTGTGTGTGTGTGTGTGTGTGTACACGTGTGTGCCATAACAGGACACATCTTTGCACCTTATTGCCTTGAGGCAGAACTCTCACTGAGTCAGCTCACTATTTCAGCTAGCCTCAGAAGTTCACCATTTTAGTTAGGTTGACTAACCAGCGAGCCCCTGGGATCTACCTCTCTTCTGCAATGCTGATGTGCCCAGCATACATAGCTGTGTCAAGTATTTTACATGGATGCCAGGGATTTGAACTCAGGTCCTCATGCTCACAGAGCAAACACTTGTCTACCAAGCTATATACCATCCCTCACATTCATATCTTTTTATTTTTTATTTTTTTATTTTTTGGTTTTTTTCGAGACAGGGTTTCTCTGTGTAGCTCCGACTGTCCTGGAACTCACTCTGTAGACCAGGCTGGCCTCGAACTCAGAAATCTGCCTGCCTCTGCCTCCCAAGTGCTGGGATCAAAGGTGTGCGCCACCACTGCCCAGCTTCAAATTCATATCTTAATAAAACATTTAGAATGTCAGTAATGAATAGAAAAGAAAATGACAATTATTTATATATGTCAAAGCAAAAGAGATAATTACAGATAAAACTTTAAGGTATTTCCACAAACACATTATTTTAACGTATCATTATTTGACTTTGTGTTTTACTTTTTTTTTTTTTTTTTTTTTTTTTTTGAGACAGTGTCTCATTGTGCGACTGTAGATGTCCTGGAAACACTCCCACTCCTTGCCCCGGGGCCATCCTGGTGAGCACTAGGGTGTTAACAGAAGTCCACATAGAAACTGGAAGCCTGATTCCTGAGGTGGCCTGGCCAGCCTCACCGCCTACTTTCTGTTACTTGAATATATCGCTCAATCTCTCTGAGCTCAGTTTCTTCACCTTTAAAATTAAACTGAGGTAACAATAATATCTACCAGGCCTCTTATGTGTATGGGCTTGTATGCTTATACACACTGGCTAATGCAATCACAGCTGTGATGAGCACGCTCATTATTTCAAAAGAGCATTGCATACATTTTTTTTAAACTCAGGCTTTTGGTTTCTCGGAAAGACATGCGTATACAGGCAGGAAAAGATAATATGGGAAGCCACCCCTCTTCGTGCTGACATTTCCGTGAATGTCTGTAAGACTAGCGCTCAAGAGCAAACCAGAGTCTCCACGCCAGCCTGGGCATTGTGAGACTGTCTCGGGAGAAGGAGGCTGGTGGCTGAAGACATGGCTCACTTACTAGCAAAGTGTTTTCTGAGCAAGCAGGAAGACCTGAGTTTGGAACTGCACGCCCACATAAATGCCAGGCGTAGCAGCACGAATCTGTGACCCAGCAGCACTGGGCAGCAGGGGCTGGGAGACTCCGACAGTCAAGCCCAGCTGCTGAGCTCCAGGTTCAAAGAAACAACCTTATCTCTGAAAAAATAAGGTGGAGAGTAAAAGAAGATGAACACTAGACATCAGCCTCTGACACACACACACACACACACACACACACACAGGATAGAGTCAAAAGGAAGTAAGAGGATCAGAACTTTAAGGTCTAGCCTGAGATACATGAAACTTGTCTCAAAAACAAACAAACAAAATTTGGAGAGTCTGGAGAGATGGCTCAGCAGTAAAGAGAATAGGTTACTCTCCCAGAGGACTCGGGCTCAGTTCTCAACATCTGAATAGCAACTCAAGTATCTGAACATCTGAATAGCAGCAACTCAACCTCTAGTTGCAGCTCCAATGCCTTCCTCTGGCCTCTGAGGCCATTGCATGTACAGAAACATGCAGACAAAACCCCAGACATTTAAACTAAAAATAGACAAATCTCAAAAAAAAAAAAAAACAACCAAAACAACAACAACAACAACAAAACCAGAAGACAATTGAGACAATCGTCCTTTAATTCTGATAAATGGACTTGAGAAACCCTATACTCTGTATCCTTCATGATAGCTGATTTCTTTATAGTCCTTGATAACTGTGTTCACCTTCTGAAGAATCCCTTGCCAATGGCTCCTGATCTTGGTTTAGAGCTAACAGTAAGTAGGCTCTTAGCAACAAAACCCTGATTTTTCATAAAAAGAAACTGTCAGTAAAGTATCCTTAGCTGACAGCGATGGGTGGGACTCTTTCTTCTTTGGGGGCTATTTTGATGCCATTTGAAAGAAAGGTAAGAAACAAACACCGGTTTACACTCTCAGGTCTTGATATGACAATCAAATCCAATTGTAGATGTTTTGTACAGACAAAGTGTAGAGACAAGTGTTATGGTTGTTTTATAGAATTTATCTTCAGATTGTTTACACCTGGACCTGCTGTCTTCATTTCGTTTCGTTCATTAACTCGACAGACACCGTGGAGGCGACTCTGTGTGCTCTGTGCCTTTGGTGTGGAGGCCATTCGAGTCCAGAGAAACCCCATGTTACAGAATAAAGGTGTTCCAGGACAGAGGTGATCATGGGGGTCAGACAGAAAGGCCCTCAGAGAAGGACACCCTAAAATGAATTGTGAAGGAAGTCCCCCCCCTTCCTCCCCGCCCTCTCTTTTGAGACAGTCTTTCATGTAGTCCAGCCTCTCCTCCATTTTGCTCTGGTTTTTTTTTTTGTTTGTTTGGTTTTGTTTTGTTGTTTTTGTTTTGTTTTGCTTTTGAGACAGGGTTTCTCTGTATAGCCTTGACTGTCCAGGAACTCTCCCTGTAGCCCAGGCTGGCCTCAAACTCACAGCGATCTGTCTGCCTCCACCTCTGAGAGCGGAGATGAAAGGTGTGTACCACCACTACCCGGCTTCCCTCTTGCTCTGTAATGGATTGTACTCTCTACTTTTCTGTTGCTGTGATCAATCACCATGGCCAAAGGCAACTTAAAGAACAGAGTTGGGTTTTGTTTTTTTTTTTTTTTTTGGTCCTCCCCCCTAACCCCCCACTTCTGTTTCCAGAGGGATAAAGGTCCATGATGGTGGAGCTGAGGCATGGCACCAAGTGACAGCAGTGGCAGCAGGAACAGCAAGCTGAGAGCGCACATCCTAAACCACAGAGAAATCCATCTGGAAGTGGCGGGAGGCTTTGACTCCTAGCCTAGCCTTACCAACAGACGTAGGGACCAATTATTCAAATGCCTGAAACTAAGGGGAGCAGTTCCACACCAAGCATCGCCTTTGAACATAAGATTCTCCTACTTCCGCCTCCCAAATGTTGGAATTATGATATTATGATTATGCACATCTTCATACCCAGCAATGTCTCAATGTCTTTCTTCTTCTTCTTCTTCTTCTTCTTCTTCTTCTTCTTCTTCTTCTTCTTCTTCTTCTTCTTCTTCTTCTTCTTCGTTGGTTTTTTTTTTTTTTTGAGACAGGGTTTCTCTGTGTATCCCAGGCTGTCCTGGAACTTGCTCTGTAGACCAGGCTGGCCTTGAACTCACTGAAATCCACCTGCCTCTGCCTCCTGTGTGCTGGGATTGAAGGTTTACACCACGACCCAGCCCGTTTTTTTCCTACTCTTTCTTTTTTCTTAGTTTTGCAGCTGAACTCCTGTAGTCTGGGGTACTATTACATTTGCTATTAGCCAAGATTGAACTCTCTACCTCTACCTCCCATGTGCTGGATGGAATTACAGGTCACCATGCTGGATTTATCCAGTGCTGGGTATCATACCTGGAAAGCTGTGTTTGATAACCAAGGGCTCTACCAGCTGAGCCATACTGCCTCTTAACATTCTCAGTCTTTAGGAAGTCACAGGCCCTCAGCACCCGGGAGCCCTCCAGCCCCTGTGCAGAGCTTCTCTGCAGACTCTCCCCTCCCAGACGATACTCAGCACGTCCCACCTACCCACTGCCAGTGGTTTTCCAGCTGTTGAGCAACAACCCTTATTTTAGGTAATGAAGAGAGTGGTTCAAGGTGAACCATAATGCTACGCCAATTTGAAGCTTCCTCCAAGGAGAGCTGAAGAAGTTGAGGTCCATCTTCCCTGTCCTCCACATCCCATCCCCATCCCCACAAGTTAGCTGCTCCCTGCAGTGCCTCCAACTTTGGAACAGAAGAGAGAAAGGTTCAGTAAAAGAGCAAAGACAAACAGGGTGTGGTGGCACAAACATGCAGTCCCGGGGAGCAAGAGGCAGAGGCAGGCAAACTTCCGGTTCTGAGCCATGATGGCTTACATAGAGACCCTATCTCCAGAAGCCCAAACCAGAACAAGCTACCAAACACCACCACCAGAAGTATATTTCCACTTGGTTCCTTATTTTCACAGTGTCCTTAACTTGTCCTCTGTGGTGGGGGTTGGGGGAGGAGGTGGTAAGGGCCCGGCTATCCCTCCAAAGCTGACCTCTGGCATCACACAGCCGTGATGCAGGTGACTCACTATCCGGCTGACCTCACCTAGTACCCTCGGTTTGCTGCGTCACCAGCACGCTCCTTCAGGGATGGCATTCAGCCTTCTCTGACTTGCCTAAGAGCTTTGCCAAGTTTGTCACTAGTGGCTCTGTTGGGGAGCTCTTCAGAGCAGCATGATGGGCTGCCAGTCTCCCCTCTGGCAAGCACCCCAACTCCTTAGGGTTATAAGGTACTGGCCACGCCCCTCCCTCAGTCACAGCACCATGGCCTCCCAGTCTGCAGCCCTTCCCTGCTGCCCATTCTCTTTTGTGGCAGGGGTGGGTAGCAAGGCAGCCTGCACGACCGGTTTGTTTTACTCAGCCACTGCTAATGCCATTGTCCCATTCCTCTCTCTAGTATAGAGATACAAGAGTCACCAGTCTCTCTTGGACACAGAAGTTGCTTGAACCGACTGCCCAGGGTCATGTGTCAGGACTTGTCACAGAAAGAGGCTTTGCTGACACCTTTAATGTGGAGATTCATCACTGGTCTTAGTGCTAAGAATAGGTGCCTGTTGAGTGCTCGGCCCAGAATGACAGGACATCTGTATCACCCGATACAGGGAGCCTCTGAAGACAGCCAGAAAGGATGTAAGAGCTGGAGGCGGGAAGAAGTCTCGGGGAAGACTGTCTTCTGGAGTTGACATGACGGCTGCACCCATGACCTCATAGCAGCTGAACACAGGAAAACAGCCAGAAGTAGAGGACCTGCATCAGCTGCCCTGGCTGCATGGTCCCCAGCCCCAGATTCTGTTTTTAGCATTACAAGTACAGCTGCTCTCTGAGGGCTGGCTAGTGATGATCAAGAGCCTTTGTGCCAAGAATCCAGGAGGCAGAGCCTTCAAGGAGTCCTCATAGAAGGGCAGGGCCAGTGGACAGACAGAAGGATCATCATGAGTTCCAGACCTGCACGATGTTCATAACAGACCCTGGCTCAAAAGAAGAAGAAAGAAGAAAGAAGGAGGAAAAATATTTTTAAAAGAATTATTTCTTCATTTTATTTTGTGTATATATGTATTTGCATCTATTCATTTTATTTCATGTGTATATTTGTGTTCCTGAATGTACATATGTTCACTATGTGAGCACAGCTACTCACAGAGGCCAAAAGAGAGCGTCAGGTCCTCTGGACCTGGAGTTACACACAGTTGTGAACCTCAAATGTAGGTGCTTGGAACATAACCCAGGTTCTCTGAAAAAGCAACAAGTGCTGGTAACCACTGAGCCATCTCCCCAGCCCCCAGAGAAGAACACTTACAGAACGACTTTGTTGATGACATGACTCTTTTGCTCAGCAAGGTGGTGTGTGCCTTTAATCCCAGCACTCAAGGAGACAGGCAGGTGGATTTCTGTAAGCTGGAGGCCAGCCTGACCTCCTACATAGTTCCAGGATAGCCAGGGCTACACAGAGAAACCCTCTCCTGAAAAACAAAAATAAAAGCAAAGCAAAGCAAAAAAAACAAAACAAAAACAAACAAACAAACAAACAAAAAAACCAAAACAACAACAAAAGACTTTACTTCTAAAATGAATTTTGGGTTTTGGGGCACAGGTTTATTTTTGAGATGGGGTGTCACCATGCCTGTACTGGAACTTGCTGTATAGACCAGGCTGCTGGCTTCCCACAAATTCACAGAGATCCTCCTGCCTCTGCCTCCTGAGTGCAGGGATTAAAGGTACGAGTCACTACACTCGGTTTTAATTTTGAATTTTTATTTATTTCATGAATTTTATTTAATTCATGAATTTTGAAGCAAATGCATGAACACTTCAGTAATATTGGAGACTTACGTTATTTAATTCTCATACAATTTTATATATACAATGTTCTTCGGTCACGTTCCCCCATTTCCCTCTCTCATCCCCCCCCCCCATCCCACTGAAACCTTCTTCCCAGCAAATCCTTCTCCTATGGAACTCCTTTGCTTCTGTGCCTGCCCACTGCACTTAATGGGGGTTACCTGCAGGAGCATGGCTGTGGCGTTATTTACTGAAGCAAGGCCAATACCATTGGCCTCACCCTGAGGACTATGACTCCCTCCTCCCCAGCAGCCATTAACTATCTGTAGCTCCTCAGAGAGGGGTGGATCCCAGCCTACCTGTGGTGGAATGCTCATGGATCTAGCACTGTGCAGGTAAGCACAGCTGCTATGAAGTCACAGGTACAGCTGTCTGTCACCTTCAGAAGACAGCGTTTCCTGAGACTTCTTCCCACCTCCGGCTCTTACATCCTTTCTGCCTGTTTTTCAGGGGCTCCCTGAGCCTTGGAGAGGTGATGTAGATGTCTTGAGCACTCAACAACCGTGCATTCTCAGCACTAAGACCAGTGATGAGTCTGCATTAATCTTTACCTGCTGCTGCTGGGAAAAAAAACAAAAAACAAAAAACAAAAAACAAAAAACAAAAACAAAAAAAACAAAAAACAAAAACAAACCAAAAACAAACCTCTGCTCAAAGCCGAGGGCTTCACTAATCTTAGAATCCCTGTACTTAGGAGACAGAGGCAGGCAGATCTCTGTCAATTTGAGGGTCAGCCTGGTCTACAGAGCGAGTTCCAGGACAGCCAGGCTAAACAGTGAAACCTTGTCTCAAAAACCAGAACACCCCTCCATCACCCCACCCCAAAGACGTTGTAACAACATGCCTTTTTAGGGAAGCAACAATAGTAGTTTCCTCCCTAGGATCTCCCTAGCCATGGGCTTTTGACTAGGTTCACAATACCAGACATGAATTTCTCTCTTTTTGGTAGGGGAGGATAGCGTGAGCCAGCATCTGTAGCTCAGCTAGCCTCAAACTCCCTATACAACAGAGGATGGCCTTGAGCTTCTGACTCCACTACCTGTACCTCTCACATGCTAGAATTATAGGCCTGCCTCACCATAGCAGGTAATAGCAACTTAAACGTTAAGGCCGAGCTAGATTTACCATATAACGATAGACAAAACAGAACATTTTATTTACCTCCATGCCTTTTTTTGTTTTTAAGATAGGCTTTCCTGGCTGTAGGGTTTTTTGGGTTTTGTTTTTGTTTTTGTTTTGTTTCTGTTTTTTAAACAAAAGACTTAATATATGGAGTCCTCTGTCACTCTCTTCACACATACCAGAAAAGGGCATCTGATTCCATTACAGATGGTTGTGAACTACCGTGTGGTTGCTGGGAATTAAACTCAGGACCTCTGGAAAAGCAGCCAGTGCCCTTAACTGCTGAGCCATCTCTCCAGCCCCTTGGGTTTTAGTTTTTGAGACAGAGTTTTACTATGTTGGTCTTGAACTCAATATGCAATGAGATGAGACCGACCTTGAACTCACAAAGATTTTCCTGCCTCTGCCTCCCTAGTCTATAGACCACCACAGTCAACACCCAACTTTTTTGGGGGAGGGGTGGTGTTGTTCCAGATAGGGTTTCTGTATAGCTTGGGCTCTCCTGGAACTCTCTTTGTAGACTAGGCTGGCCTTGAACCCAGAGATTTGCCTGCCTCTACCTCCTGAATGCTGAAATTAAAGTCATATATCATCACCACCCGGTTTGTCTGTCTGTTTGTTTGTTTGTTTGAATTATGTGTCTCTAAATGTAGATTTGTATATGTGGCTGCAGTGCCCGTAGAGGCCAGTAGATGGCAGTGTACCCCCTGGATTTGGCGTTTCAGGAGTTTGTGGGCCACCTGCTGTAGAGCTGGGAATCAAACATCCTCTTTGAGAGCAGTATATGGTCTGGTCTTAACTGCTGAGCTATTTCTCAAGCCCTTGTTTATATTTTTTAAACATTATATTGCCAGATTTGTATCCCAGACCGGCCTTGAACACAGTGTTTCTCCTGTCTTAGCTTCCTGGGATTACAAATGTGAGCCGCCATGTACAGAAAAAACAAGTTTGACTTTCACCTTATGTGGCATCACAAGCAATTTTCTGGCCTGAACGAAGCCCTCTTCCACCTCTGAGAATCTGTATTTGTATGTCTATGGGTGTTTTGCCTGCACGTGAGTGCACCAGATGTGTGCACTGCCTTGGGATGCCTGAATCAGGAGTCTGATCACCTGAAACTGAATTCATAGACGGTTGTAGGTTACCAGGTGGGTGGTGGGAACCGAACCCCGATCCTTTAAACGTGCAGCCAGTGAGTGCTCTCAACTGCTGAGCCGTCTCTCCGGCCCTCTTCTTCCATCTCTTGTCCCTTTTGCCCCATGGAGTTCATTACTATCTTTCCCAGGAACCAAGACCTGCTTTCCAGTGCAGCGCTTTAAAAGCTAAGTTGTCAAGAAAAGAAAGGTCCTATATGTGTGTACATAAAAAGTTCTTCCTATTTTGTTAATTAATGTGTGTGCTGGTGCTTATAGTGCCAGAAGAGGGCGACAGATCCCCTGGAGCTAGAGTTACCTTAGGAGCTACTCAGTATGGATGCTGCGAACCAGACAAGGGTATTTAATGTGCAGCAAGCACTCTTGATTGTTGGGCTATTGCTTCAGCCATTTGTAAGGGTTTTTTTTTTGTTGTTGTTGTTGTTGTTTTGTTTTGTTTTTTAAAATTTCTTAATATCCTGAAAAACTCACAGTAAAGAAAAAGTGGCCTTGGCACTGAGCATTTCTGTATGGACAGATCTTGGAGTGGTACCTCTTAGGGAAGGGTCCTCATGCATATTCACATTTAACCAATTCACGGCAAATTCCATGAGGAAAAAGAAAAGAAAAGAAGGTACGTATGGGGCTGAATGTGCCTACAATCATTCGGACATCGAACGTGTCGGTAATGAACCATTCTGGAGTGCTGGCTCTCCGTGTTCCAGAAAGTCACTGGGGTACAAAGCTGTTATTGTTTTTAAAGATGGGATCTCACTGTAGCTGTCCTAGAACTCTCTATGTAGACTGAGCTGGTCTCAAACTGACAGAGATCTGCCTGCCTCTGCCTCTGTGCCACCATGCCCCGCCTTCGCTGGTATTTTAAAGCCCCACCTTCCTGAAGTAGCAATGTGAAAGCCTGTTTCCTTAGCTAACTGTTTCTTCAGTGGAACACAAGGATCCAAACATGCTGGTACTGGAAGGTCTCCCCGTTCCCCGATGGACTGACTGACTGCAGCTTAGAAAGACCGAAAAGGAAAATCATAATGTGGAAATCAAAGAGTCCTTGACCGTTCTGAAAAATCACGAAGAGTTGAAGGTCCCTTGGCTGCGAGATGACCTGTGTGATTCCCATGGATAGAGGAGCCTTGCCATGCCCGTGAAGATACCAAGGTCAAGATGCAGGAAGTAATGGCTGCCAAGAGAGCCCTCTGCCAAGTCACGTGATATGTGCAAGCCACGCCCCTCACAGTCCTAGGGCTCAACTGGAGCGTTCCAAAGTAAGCTTTTCCAGAGGCAAAGGAAGAAGGGAGTCACTAGTAACTGGCCCAGTTCAGAGGATGTAGGATGCTGGGGCAACTTGTGATGGCTGTCCCTACCAGACACCCAATAAGGTCCCTGCACTTTTTAGAAGGCAAGAAAATGCGCGTCAGGAGACACATGACTGCTTTGGGGAAGGTCATTGCCTGTTTTTCTCTTTCCAGCACTGAGGTTACACATTTTTTAGCATGCCTGGCTTTTCCACATAGATTTGGATGGCTCTAACTTAACTCCTCGTATTTTCACAGCAAGCATTTGACTGAATGAGCCAAGCGATTTTTGTTTTTCAAACTCAAAAGGTAGAAGTGTCATTTTTTTTTTTTTACACCAATTGAGTTGCATCTCTAGGGGGAGGGTTATGTGTGGCTGGGGATGGGGGGTGTTGAGGGGAGAGATAGATATTCTTCCTTTTGGCATATTTAAACATTTTTCTTTGAAAGAAAGCAATCTTCATGATGCTGGAGCCTGGACAGAGAGCCTGCTAGTAGGAGGCGAGATTGGGACCTTTAGGAACAGCCTATCCCCCTGCAAGCCAGGAGGATGCCCACTCGGCCATCTGTATGGGGTGCACTCCTTTCTGGAGCGGAGCAAGCAGCAGTCTGTCCTTCAGAGAGGGACCATATGGGTGTCAAACCGCAGACATGCCTTTAGTGACAGACATTGGCTGATGAATATGCAAGTGTCCAGAAGAGAAGCTGCAGAAGCGGGGCCACGAAGGGTAAGGAACCTTGGAAATAGTTTCTGTACCAATTACCAGGTGGCATTTGGGTTTCCAGAGACGCTGAAGCTAAAGGAATATGGCTTTGCTTATGGAAGAGCCCGTGTTAGCTGGCTGTGGTGTTGATGGCCTCCTTCCCTGAGATGGAAGGAACAGAAAGAACTAATGAGATACCCACAGACCTCACAGTCAGGCAGCTCTGAATGCTTCCGGGCTGACTCGCTTCATCCCGTGTGTCTTGGGCCACCAGGACCCCACTGTTGTCACCATGCAGCATGCATCATAACACCTGTAGGTTGCCTGAAATATGCCCACAGAGAGTCTGGTAGACACTGGGTGTGCCGAGGGTGGTGGGGCTGTGGTCACCCAGGCCTGGATTCTTGCCACTAGCCTGACCTGCTGTGAGGGCTGAGATACTGGCTCTCTGCCAGGCTGCGCTCTCTAAACAGAATGGCAAGTCATAAGGGCTGAGTGAAAAGTCTGTTATCATCGGTCCCTAGGCTCTCTCAGCTCTCATCCTCCCATGGCACAGAGGCAGCAGTGGAGGCACTCAGAGGCCCCTAGCCCTCCTACTCTGTCACACCCTTAAATCACTATGAAGACAGACTGGCCATCTCAACCTCATTGGCTCACTAAGATCACCTTGTGAGCACTAAAATAATACCAGGGGCCCAGCTTGCCTGGACCAATCAGATCGAGAGTTCTAGAGATGGAGCCTTCTTAGAGGTATTGGCTAAAACTCCCCAGGGTTTTATGAAGACAGGCTGGGTGAAGAGCTCTTCTCTTGCAGTGCTGGCACCACTCTTACGTCATCAGGCTTGCTTGGCAAGCTTTCTTTTTTTTTTTAAAAAAGTATTTTCTTTTTTTTTTTAAAGAGTTATTTATTATTATATCTAAGTACACTGTTGCTGTCTTAAGACACTCCAGAAGAGGGTGTCAGATCTCATTATGGATGGTTGTGAGTCACCATGTAGTTGCTGGGAATTGAACTCAGGACCTCTGGAAAAGCAGTCGGTGCTCTTAACCACTGAGCCATCTCTCCAGTCTCTTAGCAAGCTTTCTTACACCATAAACCATCTCTAACTTCCAGGCCAGGATTCACAGGACCTTATCTCAGCAAAACAGGAAACCAGGCAAACAAACAAAAGCACTCATATGCGTGACCTTTACAAAAATAGTCTCTGTACTCCGCCCCAAGCACAGCACAAAAGAAATCTTTCAGTTTAAGAAAAAAAAAAAAGGGGGGGGGGTAGCCAGGCAGTGGTGGCTCATGCCTTTAATCCCAGCACTTGGGAGGCAGAGGCAGGCAGATTTCTGAGTTTGAGGCCAACCTGGTCTATAGAGTAAGTTCCAGGACAGCCAGGGCTACACAGAGAAACCCTGTCTCAAAAAACCAAAATAAAAAAAAAAGGGTGGGGTGGGGTGGGGGCGGGGGCTAGACAGACAGTTCAATGGCGAAGATCTCATCTCTCATCTACTCTTGGAGAGGACCTGAGTCTGAGTCCCAGCACCTATGACAGGCAGCTCACAACTACCTGTAACTCCAGCTCCAGAGGACCAGATGCCCTCTCTGGCCTTTATGGGTACCTGTACACATGTGGAATACACTCAGAAAGATATACATAAATAAAAATAGGGGATAGAGAAATGGTTTCTTAGTCACTGTTCTATTGCTGTAAAGAGACATAATGACTAAAAAAAAAAACCAAAACCAAACCAAACAAAACAAAACAAAAAACTCTTATAAAAGAAAGCATTTGTTGTGGATAGCCCTGGGCTAGTACTTTGATGTTAATTCCACTCCTCAGAGGGGCTGCAGATGAGGAGTTGCCTTGTGAACCGTCTCCCCACCTTGACTTTTCAAATAAAGGCTTGAGCCAATGATTGGGCAGGAGGAAAGTGGGAGGAGCAGAATCTAGGGGAGGAGCTACAGGGTATAAAACAGGAGGAGGAGGAGCAACGGGAGAGAGAACAGGGGAGAAGAAACGAAGAAACGGGGAGAGAGAAACGGTTAAAGAGAACCTGAGAGGCGGCAGGGAGAGAAGCTCGGGGCCTAGAGAAACTGCAAGTTGTATGGGATAAAATAGATTGAAACAGAGTAGTAGAGTGGGAGGCCTGCCCAGTCTAGGCTTGTAGCTTGTTTTGTTAACCGCTGAGCTGAGCTTTCTTTTACCGGGGAACTGGGTTGGATACATAGTAGCAACAAGCATTTATTTGTGGGATCTCCTGTAGTTTCAGGGGTTAATCCATTATCATCGTGATGGGGAGCATGGAGGCAGACATGATGTTGGAGATGCAGCTGAGAGAAAGACTGGACCTGGCATGGGCTTTTGAAACCTCAAAAACTGTGACATTCTTCCTCCAGCAAGGCCATACTCTCCTAGGCCTTCTAATCCTTTCACATAGTGTCACTCCTTGTGACTAGGTATTCAAATCTCTGAGCCTACGGGGGCCATTCAAATGGCCTCGGATGGCTCAGGGGTTAGGAGCCCTGGCTGCTCTTCCAGAGAACCCAGGTTCAATTTCAAGCACCCACATGGAAGCTCACAACTGTTTGTAACTCCAGCCCCAGGGAATCTATGCCGTCTTCTGATTTGGGGGGACATGAGGCATGCACATGGTAAACAGACATGTGTACAGGCAAAACACCCATGCAAATAGAATTAAATAACAACAACACATCAACAACCGGGGCTGAAACAATGGCAAAGTAATTAAGAGCACTGGCTGTTCCTCCAGAGGACCCAGGTTCAATTCCCAGCTCCCACATGGCAGCTCAGAACTCTCTGTAACTCCAGTCCCAGGGGATCTGACCCTCTCACACATAAACATATGTAGAACATCATGGCACACAAAATAATAAAAATAAATTATGTAAATAAATATATAAATAATAAAGTAAACAAATAACAATTTGGGGGCTGGAGAAACAGCTCAGTGTTTAAGAATACTGGCTGCTCTTCCAGAGAACCCAGGTTTGAGTCTCTACACCCACATGGCAGCTTACAACCAGCTACAACTCCAGTCCAGGGGATCTGACACCCTATTCTAATCTGTGAGGGCACTGAATATATGTAGTGAAGACAAAACACCCCTACACTTATAAGTAAGTAAATACATAAATAAATGAATAATAACCGACAATTTAAAAATAAATAATTTTAAAACTAGGGGTAGGTTTATAAAAAACTGACTTCTTCAGTCTGACAGAACTTCTACAAAAAAGGGCGCAGCCCATTGTGGGTGGTGCTAATCTAGCAAGTACTCCTGGACGGTATAAGAAAGCAGGCTGAACACGCCACGGAGAGCAAGCCTGTAAGCGGCACTCTTCCATTGCTAACTGCTTCTGTTCCTTCTTTAAGTTTCCTGCCCTGACTTACTGTGATGTGGAACAGAATCTGAAATAAACCCTTTCTCCCCGCCCCGCCCCCAAGCTGCTTCTGGTCATGATGTTTTGTCACAGCAATAATAACCCTAACTAAGATTCGGGTAATGGCCAATAAAGAACAGGGGAGGGGCATTCTCAAGCGTGGTGTATTTACTTCTTTTATGGTTTAATTTATTTATTTTTATGTTTGTGAGTGTTTTGCATATGCATATGTATGTGCACCACAGGTGTGCCTAGTGCCCAGGGAGGTCAGATGAGGACATCAGCTGGGTGTGAATCACCAGGTGAGTGCTGGGATTCTCTCGATGGACTAGTGCTCTTCACTGCTGAACTCTCTCTCACTCCTGTGTTCTATTTCCTGATCTTTGGGCCAGTTACCTAGCCAAGGTGACTGGGGAGATTCAGTATGTTCATGATTGGTGTCCTTTTCTGTGCTCACTATACCTTGATTAAAAACTTACCTGAACAGAAGAGAAGGACAAGAAAGGAAGAGAGCAGGAAGGGGTGGAGGAATAAGGGGGGAGGGGGATAAAGAACGGAGCTGGACACTGCTCCTGCCTGGTCTCAGGATGCCTGGAACACTCTGGTGTACTCACGTGGTTTGATTGGGAGCAGATGGTTTGAAAGAGGTGCCAGGACTCTCTCCCACCCACCCCTGCTCCTGAGGGCTTGGATGGCATCAGCCTTGCCCATAACTCAGCCCACTCTCCCTGAAGTGATGAGTGCCAGCCCCAGGATTAATCTGATCCTCCACCTGGGTATCTGTGTGGGGGCAGGCTGAGGGAACGTGCAGGGGGAGTCTGGGTTGAGCTGCTGAGATGGCCTTCACCCCCACTGCAAGTGGCCTTCCCCAGCCAAGCTGGGCTAGCTGGGGGGAGAGCGGCTATGCTAGTGTGGAGGGGGTGGGGGTGGGGGGTGTCCCAGAGCTTGCAGCTTCCCCGGGTACAATCCCTTTGGCCTTGTCTGGCTCTTGCCTGCATACACTGGACGTGCCAGGACACTGTGAAGGGCATCTCAGGTTGGGCAAGGACAGCCGCACTTCCTTGACTGGCTGCCAAGCCCTGTGGGGCTTCCAGAACATTTGAATGTTTCTGCCCTTTGTTTATGTCTATCTAGGGCAGACTCTATCCTTTCCCAGGCTAGCATTCACTGAGCCCATCTTGATGGAGAGCAGCTGTAGAGGAGGCATCCTCCTGGATTTTTCAGCAGTTTTGGGACATTGGGTACATCATGATGCATGCCAGCATCTCTGGTGCCCCCAAGAGGCATGTGCGCAGCATCCTTGGCTGCCTAGTGTAGTAGCCACTAGCCACACAGCCATTTAAGGAAAATCGCAGTACATTTTAAAGTGTGCACGAGTGTACAGGTGTATACACAGAGAGGGGTCAGAGGGCGACATTAGGCACCTTACTCCACCGCTCTCCACCTTAGCTCCTAGAGATTAGGTCTCACTGAATCTGGAACTTACTTCGGACTTGGCCAGGAGCCAGGCAAGCCCCACGATCCTCCTGTGTCTGCCTCCCCACGCTCAGAGCTGGGGTTACAGGTGTACGTGAGTGAATGCTTTCTACATGGCTCTGGGGGTCTGTAGTCCTCATCCCTGCACAGCGAGCGCCCCACCCACTGAGCTGCCTCCCCAGGCTCTCCCTTCTTTGTTTGGACACAGTGTCTTGCGCATTCCAGGCCCTCCTCCACTTCACCACGTAGCTGCATTTAAACTTCTGACCTCTCTTCTTCTACCTCCCGAGTGTTAGGATTGCAGTCATGTACCACCGTACCTGATCTATGCAGTGCTAGGAATGAGCTATGGGCTTCCTGCATGCTATGGGAGTACTCTATGCCCAACCCCTAAAACTCAATTATTTTGTTGTTGTTGTTTGTTGTATTGTTTGGTTTTTGGTTTAGTTTTCTTGAGGCAGGGCTTCTCTGTGTAGCCCTGGCTGTCCTAGAACTTCACTCTGTAGACCAGGCTGGCCTCGAACTCAGATATCTACCTGCCCCTGTCTCCTACATACTGGGATTACAGGCATGTAGCACCGCTACCTAGTAAAATTCATATCTTTAGAACTGCCAGGCACTTTTTTTTTTCTTTTTCGAGACAAGGTTTCTCTGTGTAGCTCTGGCTGTCCTGAAACTCACTCTGTAGACCAGGCTGGCCTCGAACTCAGAAATCCACTTGCCTCTGCCTCCCAAGTGCTGGGATTACAGGTGTGCACCACCACCACCCGGCTGCCAGGCACATTTCTGAGCCTACGTGACCTGAGTCAAGCTG
The DNA here is from genome assembly GCA_964023405.1 of Apodemus agrarius. Lineage (NCBI taxonomy): Eukaryota > Metazoa > Chordata > Mammalia > Rodentia > Muridae > Apodemus > Apodemus agrarius. The sequence continues at coordinate 126,724,216 of OZ030005.1, read as the reverse complement.
CATTAACCAGTGCAGAGGTGAAGCATTGGGACAGAAGGTTCTACGAGGTGGTGCTGGCCCAGCCCCATCTGAACTTACATTTCTATGTTCTACTTTATTATTACTATTGTGTGTGCACACATGAGCCAGAGTACAACTTACAAGAGTTGATCCTCTCCTTGCACTGTGGTTCTGGGGATCTAGATATATTTCCTTTTTCATTCCGCCCAAAGCTCACTCAAAGACCAATCTAACCAACTGATAAGATTTAGAAAAGGTGCTTCTTCCTGCCCATCTCCCACATTTACCCCATGCTCCTCCATGGTCCATTCTGTGGAGGAGACCTGAGGACAGGGCTCTCGGCACTTACACCTTCCGGTCCTGGTATCTACAACTGACTGCCATGGAGCAGAATTAATTCTGGACAATAGTATGCTCTGCCACTTAACTGTTAACACAGCCTTCTGAAGTAAGCAGTGTCAACCAACCATAGCTACAGATGGGGCTCAGAGCCAGGGGCTGCTTGCCCGGAGTGTGTAATTAAGGAAGGCATGGCTTGGATTCCAACTGAGTCTTACTCCAGCCTCTCTTTGGGCTACTTCCTAGGTCTAGGTCAGGTGACCAGGTGGTCAGGCAGTCTCTGAAGTCTTTATTCTGTCACAAAATTTCATGATGTTCTCCCAGGGACAGCTGGTGGGTTTGGGAGCAGGGGATTTGGGAGAGGGGCCAGGACTAAGGAGACAAGGAAGCTTTTAAGCTGACGACAGGGGTCAGGGGAAGGTGGGGCATGGTAGTTAATGGAAAGAGAATGGCCTGGCTTACAACTGGGGCAGATGAGATGGTCTGGGTTACCTGGGGGACCCGTTGTCTTAGCACACAGGCAAGGACCCGTGTCTTTGACCTCCTCGCCCACTCCCACAGGGCTTCCGCAAGACATTTCTAACTAAAGGTATGCTGAGGCATGTTCATTTCTTGTCATCAATGAAGCCTATGTATTCCACACAGTTTTCCTAACCCCGTTTGTCCACAACACCAACATTTCCCTGGCCTCTCCCAAGGAAGAAATAGGCTGTTGAAGTGCACTGACCAGTTTCCTACAAAACCATCCTAAAAATGCCATCTGGTTCTTTGAGCTTAGTTTAGGCAAGAGAAGCTTCCAGATCATTGCCGTGAATGGACATACCTAAGGGGGTTAAGGACGGTGATGCAGTCCTGCAATCCCATCTCTAAACTGGCAGAGGCCAGAAACAAGATGGTGAAAGGATCCCCTGGAAACTGCTACAAGGCACTCACGTTGTGCCTAGGGTGTGGCTCTAAGGCCTACCATCTTCAGAGGTGAACCTGTGAAGAATATGGCTACCCTACCGAGTGCAAGAGGAAGTATAGCTGGAGTGCCAAGGCTAAGAGACGAAATACTACCAGGCCGAGGAGGATGAAGCCCCTAAAGATTGTATAGGGAAGATTCAGATATGGATTTTTGTGAAGGAACAACACCTAAACCAAAGAGGGCAGCGGGAACACTGTAGAACAGTGCTTCTCAGTCTTCTCAGTGCTGCAGCCCTTTAATCCAGTTCCTCATATTGTGGTGACCCCCAACCATAAAATTATTTTCCTTCGTTCATGAGTCATAATATAAATATCTAATATGTAACCGACAGGTTAAGAACCATTGCCCTAGAAGATGATGGCCTCTGACTAGGACAAGGGAAATATAAAACAATAGAGATAACAGAGGTTGCTGGAGGAATTCTGAGTGGCATCCTCTATCAGAGGAAGTGCTGGAGAGTCAGGGCCAGAGGGGAGCTCTCTAGAGATGTCAGGAGCAGAACCTCTTGGGCCATGCCTCTAGACTTTGGGCCCCACCCCTACCCCAGGACTCAGCTCCAGCCACTGAGGTTTTATATAGTTTTATAAATTTCTAGACTCTGATCAGCTTCATTTGGGCCAGGCATATACTACTAGAATGAGGAGTGGATGATCTTTTGAGAGACACATTGAGAGGTCCAAAGCAGGTATGACCATTAGGCCATACCTAATCCACTCAACAGAGTCAAATGCAACAGGCACTCACAGACTCAGAATAAATTCATGTGTGGGCACACAAAGTCACCTCCTGTGGCCTCTAACTTCCTTCCTGCTCCATGACAGGCTGTGCCTAGGACTTTATTTTGTCCATTTATGAATGCCTCTCTGAGGGCACTGGGAGTAAGAATACCTGGTTGGCAGAACCTTGGACCCTAGAGGGACAGGTCAGCCCTGGCCCCTGATGCAGAATCCAGAAATTCAGACCTCAGATTCAGGACCAAGCTGAAGGAGGAGGTCAGTACTCTCCCAGATTCTCCACTCTGTTTTTGTTTGTTTGTTTGTTGGTTGGTTGGTTGGTTGGTTAGTTTTGTTCTTCCACTTCTGAGCTCTCTGGATACACAATACTACCTTCATCTAGAATTTTCCACAGAAACTTAGAATGGGACCTAACAAGCCATCAATAGCTACCTCTTGCTCTTGCAGAATGGTAAACTGAGACCCAGGAAGATATGTTTCCTTCTAAATCATTGCTTATGTCTAAAAGGTCTCCTCAGTATCAGTTGGCAGTTCTTCCTCTGTTGCTGTCGTGGGACATTGAAGACACCAGCTCAATTCCCTGTTTATTTGCAGACAGTTGTGAGTTGGGTAGATAAGTCTGCAGATACTGGCACATGGAGGTGATCTTTTCAGGACTTACAAATTTAGGGATTCTTGACTAACACCTGGTATATTAATTACTTGCCTTGTTGTGATGAAATATCTGGTAAAATTAATGTAAGGAAAGGTGCTTATTTTGGCATACAGTTCCAGGGTCCATCATGGTAGGGAAGGTACAGCGGCAGGTATGGTGTGTGTGTGTGTGTGAGACAGCACACAAGTGGTGGTCAGAGAACTTTATGGAGTCAGTACTTTCCTTCCACCTTCATGTGTGTGGATCCTGGGGCTTGAATGCAGGTCTGTGTGACATAAACCTTTTCTGATCCATCTAACAGTCAGAGTTCTTGCTAGCACCTCCCAGGTGCTATCTTCTGTCATTCTTCTAAGCAAGTATATCTGCAGGATTTTATTTGACTTCTTTTTTAACAAGTAACTGTCTTTCTTTACTTAACTCATATCTCCTGGTATCCAGTCTGCAACCAGTCCCTAGAAATTCTCAGGTGCTTTCGTTACTGTTCTGCCCTCTAGAGCATCATCACCTACCAGCAGAGAGGGGTCTCCGGCAGTCGTCAGTCGCAGTCTGCCCTGTGCTGGGTAGTGACCGCATCAGAACAAATGCTTAGCACTTGGGTTACACAGTTCTCCCCAGGCACTCACAAGAGTTTTCTAAAGGAGACATTTGAGCTGGTCCCCAAACAATGGGCAGCCTTGTCCCAGACTGAAAACTCTTTTAAAGGGTCAAGTTGCATAAACCCTGACTTCCCATCTCCTGCAAGCCAGGATCCTGTGCTTCTTTCTAGGGAGCAACTACTGTTTCTTTACTCCTCCTACACACCTGGTTTGGAACTGTCAGAAAGGTCTTTTGGGTGATCCATGTTTTAATACAACTAAACCACATCTGTTTGTCATTGAGACCTAATGCCCCCAGCTCTGCCAACCACAGTGAGCTGGCCACAGCAAATGTTCTTAACAAGGAAATGCTTGTTTTGGAATCAAACACCTCCCAGACTTGTTTGCATGGGGACCAGACTAACCAGACACTCTGCACCTCCTGATCCGAGTTGAAGGCCACCACATGAAGAACAAGAGCAGCCAGGAGGCAGCGTTTTTTTGCAGAGAGAGTATCCCCACAATCAGGAAGATGCTTGTGTGTCCCCACGTGTGCATGCAGGTGCGCAGTAGCACTTTCCGGCTTCTGCCCTAGCATCTGGCCTCATGTTGTCTTTGTTCTCTGAGACTTTGTGGACCTGTAGGAGACAGATTCTGAGCTGAGAAAAATTAAGGTGGTTCCAGGTTTATTAGAGGGAAGATCAGTGTGGACAGAACCTTGTAAGAGTGAGGCTGCCAGTAACCAAATGGAACTTGCAGCCAAGGCAGATCCAGGACACTGTTCCCAACTGTTACTTTCTCCTAAGGTTTTATTTACATTGACTTAAATCTTTTACTTTATTGTGGGGTCTTTATGTGTCTGTGTGTACATTGTATGTATATTTGCCCACGCCTACACATGTGGGGACCAGAAGTCAACATTAGCTGCCTTGTTTCATTAATCTCTCTCTCTCTCTCTCTCTCTCTCTCTCTCTCTCTCTCTCTCTCTCTCTCTCTCTGTGTGTGTGTGTGTGTGTGTGTGTGTTTATGTATGCCATGGCACACATAGGGAGGTCAGAGAACAATGTACTGGAATTGGTTCTTTCTTTCTACCACTTGGATCTTAGAAATGAACTCAGATATCAGCTGAGCCATCTCTCTAGCCTCTCAACCTTTTTCTTTTTCTTTTTCTTTTTTTTTTTTAAGACAGGGTCTTGCTGAACCTTGAGTTTAATGATTGGGCTGGAATAGGTGGCCAGCGAGCCCCAGGGATGCGCCAGTCCGTCCCCATTACTGGGATTACAGATGGGCATTGCCACACCTGGCTTTTTATGCAGGTGCGAGGATCTGCCCTTGGGTCCTCACGAGCGAGAGCAAACACTTTACTCCTTGAGCCCTCTTGACCACTTCTTAAAATAGAAAATACTATTATTGTATGTGTGTAGGTTAGAGGACAATTTTGTCTCTCTACCTTTGTATGGAATCTGGGAACTGACCTCAGGTTGTCAGACTTTATAAGCAAATACTTCCTCCTGCTGAGCAATCTCACTAGCCTTTTTTTTTTTTTTTTTTAAATCTCTTTAATACAGCTAAATTATTTTCTTAAAGTAACTAGTGTCACCTGCCCTACTGCCTGGCATTTAAAGATGTATATCCTGACTAGGGATGAGATTGCCAATTTTATGTTTTGACACTACTCCAGAAACACCAATCTCGATGTTTAATTATGTTTTCCACATCACTCAACTGCCACAGCTCTGTGAGTTCAGAACACATTTGCTGGCCCTGTTCTGAGAGCCCACATGTCCTGAGATACTCTTGAGCACCGAGTTCTGCTTCCCAGTTACTGGGTGACCTGGTGGAAGTCACTTCGAACCAGAGCGGCTCTTCTGGGTAGAGCTGTCAGAGGCCTCACCAGGCTTCACAGCCTTATCCACTATGGCTACTTCTCTAGCTAGCTTGGTTCTCACCACACCATTCTCGAAACCAGCATGAACATTTTGGTAAGTTGTATTCTTAGATTCCTGTTGAACCAGACAGACAGGTCCCTACTGAGGCCAAGAACAAGTTTTAATGCCCTTTAAAAACTAACTACCATGGCTGGAGTGATGGCTCAGCGGTTAGGAACACTTGCTGCTCTTACAAAAGAATCACTTTAGATCCTAGTTCCTATATTGGAGGCTACCAACCACCTGTAAATCCAGCTCTAGGGGACCTGATGTCCTCCTCTGGACTTTACTAGTACACACACACACACACACACACACAAAGTATTAGGGGAAAAAAACCTACCCAATAGGCAACACCTACTGAGGCAAGAACTTGCTGGTGCTAAGACAGACACTAAAATAATGTATCATGATTAAATAAGTTTTTATTGTCACATTTAACTGCTTTGTCAGATATACACTGTATATTTCAGTATGGCATAAAAATAAGAATATTTTCCTGAATGTCAAAATCTGAACAGAGGAGATGGCGATGGCACTTTAACAAACTGGGATTCATACCGTGCTGAAGCTGCTAGTAGGTAGCTGATAAAAGCTGGAACGCACTGCAGATAAAGTGACCTTCGACATTCCAATCAAACGGAAGTGGTGTGAGCCCAGAAAGACCAGGACAGCAGTTACAATGCAGACCCTGCGGCACAACCGAGGCTGGGCTCATTTCTAAGCCTGTATCCACTGTCTGAGACTGGGGGCTGGAGCTCATGAGTAAATATCACTAAAGCGAAATGACTCCTTTGAAACCGGACTTTAAGCCTTCTGACGGCGTCCTCATCCTTATGTGTTTTAACTAGTCCAAGGACAGGCAGATCAGCGCCAGGCGTCACGGGCAGATCGACTGCCAGGAATGGTAGGTCTTGCCATTTCCAATCCAGCAGCCCAACATACTCAAAATGGATTTTAGTGGTTTCACACATTCTGGGCAAAACTAGAAAACACACAGTAATTAAATAAAAGTGTGAGTGCATCCCAATGGTCTCCACACACTTGCAATCATCCCCTAAATGGCAACTTTAGGGGAAAAAAAAAGAAGTATGGTCATTCAAACTTGAAGTGGATCTGTAGTCACCAAGATTCCTGGATATTTTCTCAAAAATGTCTTTCCTCCACCACTCTAGCCCAGGATCTGCCACACCTAAGTACATTACATCCTTTACACAGGAACTTAGTTAAATCCACTGTGTCTGGATCTGTTCACTACAGACTCAGGCCTGGCTTCTCCCTTCTGCCATCTACTGGTATGTGGCCTCCCGCTAAGATTCCAGAACACAGGCCAACTGTGCTGGTGCAGTGCAGCATCGCTGCTGTGTGTGTACCAAAAGACAAGGAACTGACTTCAGGACACTGATCTGGATGAGTACTCACTGGGGATTAGTATTCCTACATTTTTAAAAAGGCAACCATTTTAAGTGACAATACATATCAGGCTAGTAGAAAAAGTTGAAACAAAGCCCTCTCTTCCCATCTTACAAAACCATGCAGACAGAGAGAAGGAATGTCTGACTTGTTCCAATTAGGCTTCTTGGAATTAACAAAATTTTTTTTCTGGCAAAGATGAATTTGGCTCATCATAGAAAGTTCTTTGAAGGCTGCTGCTAAATTCATTTCCCTTTGAAAAAAAAGCAAATTTCAAGGCATGATAGTGCAGAGGTAAGTTTCTGACTTAGAGAGTATTTATAGACTAATTGTGCTTAGTCTCTGATCTCTGATTTATCTTAAAGAACAGACAGACTACACTGAGGAGTTTCACTCTGCCTAAATTTACTAGTACATCCATGAATCGCACCAGAATTAGGACAATTTGATTATCATAATGATTTTGTTGTGAACCTGTGCACTGTACCCAGAGGTGAGGACCAGCTGACAGAGGATTCTGGGAGTTCTGTGCACAGGATGCTCCACTCAGGAGCCACGGCATCTGAGAAAGCAGGTCTCCCCACAGATCAAGTCCTCAACAACACTCACTAAGCCATTAAGAAAAGTAGTGCCAAGTGGAGAGTGTCATTTGTTTACTTAAATCTGGGAGGTCGGAGTGTTCCTGGGGTCCTCGTCAGGATGTGTCAAGGGCCGTGAATTCTTTGAATGTGAGTATTCGCTATGAGGGGACTCTGCAGGATCAATCAAATTTTCATAATCACTGTCGTCTGACTCCTCCCCACTGTCTCCAGCTGCACTCTGGGAAGGAAGAAGATCTGCTCCACTTCCAGTGAACTTCAGTCCGGCACTGGTGGAAGCATAGTTGGAAGAGCCCACGGCCTGAGGCCGGGGCATGAAGACACTCCTTTCCATGCGAGAATGGCTCAGAGTACTTTCTTGATTGTTTGGGTGGAAATCAGAGTAAGGGGGCGGAGGATCAGAGGGCTCCGTATCTGCCAGAGTACTTCTCCCTTCGGCTGAAAACCCAGAATAGGACATCCGAGGGCTGAACGCTGGCTCCAGACTTTCGGATGGCATCTGTCTGCTTAATAGGGCCTGCTGCAATCCTGCAGAGAAACAGGAAGAATGTCTTGACAAGTTCTGTCTCTTCATAGCTTTTTACCTCCATTTGTTAAATGGTCAACTTGAATATTCTGGAAATGAGCAACAATGCTGTGAACTGATTATTGCTAATATTTTACAAATGTTTTCTCTATACATTAATTTCTTTGCATATCAAGTATCAGATTAACTAGTTACACAGTGAGGCCCTTGTCTCAAAAACCAAAAACAAACAAAAAAGAAACCAGAGTTGAAAGTCCAGACAATCTGATTAAAAGTACAGTTCCTCCCCACCCCCCATGCAGCACATAGGCTTGTAACTCCAGATTCTGCACTCTTTTGCCCACTAGCTGACCCTGAAAACCATTCTTTTGTTTTGTTTTGTTTTTTGTTTTTTGTTTTTCGAGACAGGGTTTCTCTGTGTAGTCCTGGCTGTCCTGGAACTCACTCTGTAGACCAGGCTGGCATCAAACTCAGAAATCCACCTGCCTCTGCCTCCCAAGTGCTGGGATTGAAAACCATTCTTAATAATGTTACAAGTCACATGAATAGGGACTATTCCTTACAATATCCTATCAAATGCCATGCTGCTTTCCTTTTAATGTGTGTTTGTTTCTGTGCCTACCATTTGCATAAAAGTGCCCAACAAGGCCAAAAGAGGGCACTGTGTCCTCTGAAACTAGATTTACATATAGCTTTGAGTTTCCCTACGTTGGTTCTGGGAACCAAACTTAGTCCTCTGCAGGAACAGCAAGATCTCTTAAGCCATCTCGCCAGTCCCCAAGAATTTGGTTTCTAGAAACTGATGATATTGTCAATACACACAAATATCTGTACCAAATTTCTTAGATCTTATACTGGCTGGTTTTGTGTCAACTTGACATAAGCTGGAGTTATTACAGAGAAAAGAGTTTCAGGTGAGGAAATGCCTCCATGAGATACAGCTGTAAGGCATGGATTTCAATTAGTGATCGAGGGAAGGGGGGAGGGCTCCTTGTAGGTGGTACCATCTCTGGGCTGGTAGTCTTGGGTTCTGTAAGAGAGCAGGCTCAGCAAGCCAGTAAGTAACCTCCCTCCATAGCCTCTGCATCAGTTCCTGCTTCCTGACCTGCTTGAGTTCCAGTCCTGACTTCCTGTGGTGATGAACAGCACTGTGGAAAGTATGTTAAATAAACCCTTTCCTCCCCAACCTGCTTCTTGGTCATGATGTTTGTGCAGGAATAGAAACCCTGACTACTAGGACATATGTGTTCTGACTTCTATCTGCTTCAGCTTTTCTCTTTGGTCCTCTTGTTTCAGTTGTAGAAACTCGAGGAATAGCATAAAAACAGCATTTCTCACTAGGAAATGCTTAAAGACAAGGGAATGCCCTCTCTTCTTCATGTGAACCTGGTGTTTGTTTAGTGTAGGATTCTTGACAAACTGAAAATATGGCTCAGTGGGTCAAAAGCTTGCCTAACATGAAAAAAACCTGGGATTCAGTTCCCAGCACTATGCAAAGTATTCAGTTCCCAGCACTTTCAGCTACAGAGAAAGTTCAAGGCTGGTCTAGGATATAGGAGACCCTTCCTTATAATTGTGGGGATTAAGGGAGGATTTTCAAAAATGTTCTCAAGTCATTTAATGGATAATTTGATGATAAAGTAATGAATCGTTTAGCCGGGTAACATAACCTGTAATTCTAGCTACTTTGAACTAGACATGGTGGCACATACCTTTAATTCCAGTAGAGGCAGGTGGATCTCTGAATTTGAGGCCACCCTAATCTACAGAGCAGAGTTCCAGGACAGCCAGGGCTACACAGAGAACCCCTGACTAAAAACAAACAGAAATTCTAGGTACTTTGGAGATTGAGGCAGGAGGATCACAAATTTGAGGTCTGCCTGGAACATACAGCAAGCTCAAAGCCTGCCTGGCAACTTATGAACACTGTCTCAAACATAAAAAGTAGGACAAGTGGGATGGTACAGCAGATTGAAGGCCTGGGCTCCAAACTTGACAACCTGAGTTCAAACCCTGGAGCCTACACAGTGGAAGAGAACCAACTCCTGCAAACTGACCTCCCACTGGTGCTCATAATCAATCAATCAATCAATCAATCAATCAATCAGATAAACAGGTGAATGAGTGAACAAAAACAAAATAAAAATAAACAAACAGTAAAGCTGGGCATGGTAAGCACATGACTTTAACTCCAACACCCAGCAGGTGAAGTCATGTGGATCTCATGGAAAAAGCCATCCTTATCAGGCATGGCAGCATACACCTGTAGTCCTAGTACTTGGGAGCCTTTGGGGGTCAGATCTCAGTTAGAGGCCAGCTTGGGCTACAGAGTAAGTTCCAAGCTCGCCAAGGCTACACAGTGAGACAATGTATAGGGTAAATATAAAATAAAGATGCAATAAAATAGAATAATGCAAGGGCTGGAGTGTAGGTTAGTGGTGGAGCGCCTAGCCTGGGAACCCTGTGTTCAGGCAAAGTCCCCCACCCAGTGAACAGAGCCAGTCTCTCATACTGAATGGGAGATCCATCTCCAGGTGCTTACTTCTTTCTTGTTCCTTTTCATTTTTCTTCTGAGTGATTTGTCTTCTCAATTTGTTCACTTCTGCCTGACAAGATTCAACAACTCGCTCACTCTTTTCTACATCTGCACACACTGCCTGAGGGGGGAAAAAAAAACACAAGAAAAAAGATTAGCTTCAAACCTAGGCAGGAGGTAATCAAAAACTTCAGCCTCATTACAATGAAAAATGGAACTGGAGAGATGGCTCAGCAGTTAAATTAAGAGCATTAGTTGCTTTTCCAGAGGACCCAGGTACAATTCTCAGCAGGCTCACGACCACCTGTAACTCCAGTTCCAAGAGATCCACACCTTCTTCTGGCCTCCAAGCTTACTAAACACTGAAGTCATCAAAGTTAAATGTAGACAGATAAGGTAGAGCAATCTTGAGTGCTCATGAAAGCAGAGCTGTGTTCCCCCACTTCCCTTTATGAGACAAAACTGCCCTATGTAGCCCAGGTTGGCCTCCAACTGGAGCTCTGTCCCCCAAAGCTTCTTGAGTACTAGGATTACAGGTGTATCTACCATGCCTGATCAGGATTGCTTTTCTTCTGTGTGGGCAGACAGGTACATATGGATGTAGAAGCCAGAAGTCAACCTTGAATGCCTATCCTCAAGAACCACTCACCGTTTAACAATTTTAAAAAACATCTTTGTGTTGAGGTGTACACACAAAGATAAGAGAAAAGCATCAGCTGTCCCCCTCTTTATTCCTTTGAGAAAGTTTCTCTCCCTAACATGGAGTTCATGAGGTTTCTGGCTAGACTGGGAGCTACTGACTGTCTGCCTGCTCAGTGCCAAGAATACATGCACAGCACCATACTCAGCTCGTTGCATGGACACTGGGATCTGAACTCTAGTCCTCGGGCTTGAACAGCAAGCATTCTCTAACCACTGAGCCACTTTTCCAGTCTGATTTTTTTAAGGTGTGTATATTAATCAATACAATGAAAAATCAGTTTTAGTCATTTTTAAAAAACACTATCATTAGGGGCTGGAGAGATGGCCCAGTGGTTAAGAGCAGGACTGCTCTTGCAGAGGACCTGAGCTTAGTTCCTACCGCCCATACTGGGTGACTCATACCTACCTGTAACTTTAGCTCAGTGGAATTATGTGGCCTGTGTGGGCACTTGCATTCACATGCATGCACCCACACACAAACACACATACACATTTATAAATTTAAAAAATTAACAAGTGCAGAATTAGCATGTTTGTGTATGATTGGGGGTGTGCCATGACCACATGTGGGGGTCAGAGAGAGTCTTGGTGGAATCAGTTCCCTCCTTCCACCTTTAAGTGGGTTCCAGGGATCAAATTCAAGCTCCAGAGAATCTGATGCACATCCATATATGCAGGCAAAATACATAAAATAAAAAATTAAGAAACAGATTAGATAGATTTATCTAACTGAAAATAATTATGATAAGGGAAATCTGGAAAAGAAAGTAAGTTTCAAAGTTGAGGTCTGAATGTATATAATTCAGATACCAACAACCACTATGAGAGCTGGATTTTTTTTATTCCGCAAGGTAATGTGTGACACCATTTAGAAGTTGTTTGGCTAGTATAAATGGTCTGAAAGGGCATGGTCATGAATTCAGGACAAAAAGCTGTTTTCCACCACACATTCCTCCCATAGCAGAAATATCAGAAATTTCCAGGAAAGAAGTTTGGCACAAATGAGTGTGAACAGTGTTCCCTCAGCTTTCTAGTGTGCAGTGAACAGAGGCCCTGGAAACAGAACAGTACTACTTTGCCCTTTTACTAAGGCTTTTCCCATTTTATCTTATTGCAGTCTTTGGTTTTTCGAGACATGGTTTCTCTGTGTAGCCCTGGCTGTCCTGGAACTCACTCAGTAGTCCATTCTGGCCTTGAACTCACAGAGATCTATCTACCTCTGCCTCCCAAATGCTGGGATCAAAGGCATATGCCACCATGCCTGGTGGCTTTCCCATTTTAGATGCTATCTTCACTCCTTCCTCTATCTGCTGGGGTCTTTCCCAGGCCTAGAAGAGTTCCAACTTTGTCACTTTTCTTCTTCTTCTCAAATGTAAGTGCAGTGGGAAGGACTGTAGCCTGTAGCTGGAGTTGGAGATGACAAATGACAACCACAGACACTTGTTACATGATGGACTAGGAAGAGACAGATCCCACTGCAACCTCCCACTCCACAGTAGGACTATGAAGTGATTAGATGGAAGCAGGGCTAGACTGGGTATCAGCTTTTCACACTGTCTCTCCTTAGAATATAACTGACAGACTGTTCTTAGCACCCCTCTTCAAACTCACCTTTGAAGGTACACTCCCAGAAAAAAGCATGCCTGCAAAAGGGTCCTGCATATTCTAAGCAGCAGCATTAGTAAGTACTGCAGTGCCTCCCCCTTAGCACATGAGGCAGGATTTCATGACCGATATCTGACATAAGTTATCCTAGTAAGTACATTCTGACTTTTGAACCAATGCTCATTCATTTGACAGTTAGAACATACATACAAACAAACATACATTTACTTTTACAAAAGTAGAACAAGTTGGAAATACCAGTTACCTGTACTTTCTCCTGAAGTGCATTATAAACCTGATAAATTGCCCTGATGTCCTTCATGACTCCATCCTTGTCAAAAAAGTCAGTACTAGAAGACAGAAAAAAGATGTCAGAGTTATTAAAATCACCATGAGCATCACTTCTACCACAGTACTCTGTGCTGTGACTCAAAGGTGACTTCTAAGCAATAAGATGCTTATCCTGATAGTTACAGAAAGGATATAAAAAAGAACACTAGTTAAAAACAGAATATTTTTCAGTGACTATGTTTATCCTTATTTTTTCAAACTATTTTTATTTTTACATAGGGTCTTTCTATGTAACCCTGGCTGGCCTGAGACTCATTTCGAAGTCCCTGTTGATATAGAAATCATGACAATCCACCCACCTCTGCTTCCCAAGTACCGAGATTAAAGTGTGTGTAATCACATCTGACTGTTATACTTTTTAAAACCTGAGCTAAGGAGCTTGAGAGATGGCTCAGATTGCTGCCCTTGCAGAGGACCTGGGCTCAGGTCCCAGCACCAACACTGCTAATCAGAGCATGCATAGCCCTAGTTCCAGAGGATCCAGTGCTCTCCTCTGCTCTCCTCAGGCACTGTACACAGAGTGGACATATATACACCCAGGCAAACAGTTACATACATATAATAAAGTGTAAAAAAAAAAAACCTTTAAAAATATAATAAATAAAACTTGAGGAAAGATAAAATAAAATTAATTTATCTTTTCAGTAAGTTTAAAATTAGTACTTTCAGGGATTCTTTTGTGTGTCTGTGTTTGCCTAAGTGTGTGTAGTGCATGTATATGTGTATGTATGAATGTACACATGCATGGTTGTTCATGTGGGTATAAAAATGAGCTTCAATGTGTATGCTTATGTAGGGGCCAGGGGTCACTGTTAGGTGTCTATTTCTCTCCACCTTATTGTTTGAGACAGAGTTTCTCATAGAAGCCAGACTTCTCTACTTTGGCTGTTTTGCTGGCTGACTGGCATGTCCCAAGCACCTGCCTATTTGTGTGCTCCTAGTGCAGGAATCATTAATGTGCTATGCCCAGCCCAGCCTTTTATTTTTAACTAATTTGTTTTATTTGCACACATGTCTGTGAACTACATGTCCACCTGGTACTTGCAGAATCCAGAAGGGGGTACTTGCTCTCTTAGGACTGGAGTTACAATGGTTGTGAGCCGGGCGGTGGTGGCGCACACCTGTAATCCCAGCACTCAGGGAGGCAGAGGCAGGTGGATTTCTGAGTTCGAGGCCAGCCTGGACTACAGAGTGAGTTCCAGGACAGCCAGGGCTATACAGAGAAACCCTGTCTCAAAAAAAAAAAAAAAAAAAAACAGTGGTTGTGAGCCACTATGCAGGTGCTGGGAACAGAACCCATGGCATCTGCAAGAGCAGCAGTGGTCTTAATCAGCTCCCTTTCTCCAGCCTCCCACTCAGCGGTTTTACAGGATGAGAATCCAAATTCAGGTCTCATACTTGCACAACAAGTACTTAATCTCTCCTGAAGTATCTCTCTAGCCTCAGTTTTTTAGACTCATTTTTATCTTTTTGAGACAAGGCTTCACTATGTAGCAGAGGCTAGCATGGAAGTCAGCAGAAATCCACTGCTTCTTCTTCCTGGGTGCTAGGATTACAAGCATGCACTTCCATGCCCTACAGAGTAGGTTTGTTTTACTGTTTTGTTGTTGTTGCTGTTTTGAGGAAGGGCTTTACTCGGTAAGCTGGCCTTGAACTTATGACCACCTCCAGCTTCAGCCTCTCAGGTGCTGGGATTGCAGGTGTGCAGTCACCACCGTCAGCTTTAGGGATCATTTCTATAGTTTATTAAGAACAAATTCTGATATATGGTGGTGATAGTAGTGGTGGCCTAGAGAACTTTTTTTTCTTCAACTTCAATTAAAACAAACTTGACTTTACATTTCTCCTTACACTTTGAAAAATATAAACAAAGGCAATACCATTCCCCAAAGAACCCAATCTACCTTTTGACTTACCCATGCTCTTTAATAACTTTGGCATAACTCTGAGATGTGTTTGGCACTGAAGACACTTTGTATTCTTGCTGGCTAGTATTGCCTAGATTGGGAATAGCAAGTGATATCCTTTGATTATACCTATGAGGAGAATTGAGAAAAACAGCATGTAATAAGTACATTTCTTATTTGTTTGTCTGAGGCAGGGTCTCACTATATAGCTTATGCTGGCTTCAAATGTACACTCTACTTGCTTCAGCCTCCCACGTGCTGGGATTAGAGACATGTGCCACCACACTTGGCTCTGCTGCTATGTTGTCTGGCTAACTTGTGGGCTCAAATAGTCTGCTCACCTCAGTACTTCACTGTTTTTTTTTTTTTAAGATTTATTTATTTATTATATGTAAGTACACTGTAGCTGTCTTCAGACACCCCAGAAGAGGGCGACAGATCTCATTACAGATGGCTGTGAGCCACCATGTGGTTACTAGGATTTGAACTCAGGACCTTCGGAAGAACAGTCAGTGCTCTTAACCGCTGAGCCCCACTGTTGGGTTTATAGTATGTATCATCATTCCCAGGTTTAAAAGTATTCCTTTAAGACTTGGGAATGACAGGGTTCGGTTCACAACACCCACATGACAGCTCACTATCATCTATAACTTCAGTTCCAGGGGATCCAGCACCCTCTTCTGGTGACACCAGTATCAGGTGGTATACACATGTAGTATAAAGAAATACACGAGGGCAAAACACCCACATACATAAAATTTTTTAAAACAGTGTAAAGACTTGGGATTGGAGGCTGTAGATGTAGCTCAGCTGATAGAGTACTTGCTAGAGTACACAAAGCCCTGGGCTCAATACCCAGTAGCACATGAACCAGACATGCTGGCACACATACTGTAATCTTGGCCTTCCTTAGGAAGGAGAGGTAGAAGGATCAGAAGGTCCAGGTCATTCTTAACTACATAAGCTGGTTCTGAGCTACATGGTTAGTACCAGGTTTGTGAGGGATCCATAGGGAGACAACTTCTCAAAAGAGCAAACAGCCAACCAGAAGGATCACCACAAGTTCAAGGCTGGCCTGGCCTACATAGCAAATTCCACATCACTTGGACTATAGAGCAAGACTCTGCCTCAAAAACAAAAAACAAAAAACAAAAAAATAAGGTTGGCAGCAGACTTCTGTGTCTCTGACACTGGTAAGCTAATAAAAAGGGCTGAAGCCATCTCGGATGCATAGTCAGCAACTTTCTTTCCCTTAAAGCAAGACTCTGCTGTATATTCCTTGAGGGCAGTGGCTCTGGCTCATACATTTTCTGCATGTCAGTGATTCACAAATCCTGAAGAAATGTCTAGAAGATAATTAATGAATTAATGAAATCCTAGACATTGTTACCAAACTGTAACTATTTCACCGATGTTGTCTACTTATCCTATGAGCACATTTCCAAAAGGAAAGCTTTCTGCAACTCCTAAACAGAAAACGTGGTCACATAATGCTTTCACAAGGTCACAATGCAAACCCTCATCACTAATAATGGATCATTTTTACAATTTCTGTCTTTGCATTGTTTGTTCTAAAGTTACAATTAGACTCCAAATGAAGAACTATTTTTGCATAATAGGTAACGAAGAAGCAAATTAAGTGTACACTTAGAAGAATAACAAAGGTATCTAGGTAATACTGATCCCAACTCATTTAATTGGCAAGCAAGTCTCTGGGAATTCACTTGTTTTTGCTGGGGTTACAGATGCAGGCTGCCAGGCCCGACTTTACACAGGTGCTAGGGCACCAAACTCTGGTCCTCATATTTGCTTTACCCACTGAGCCCTTCCCTCAGGCCTGGTGTCTCTTTTTATGTACAGCAGGTGGGAAGCTGTCTTTACCTGCGATTTGGTCTAAAGAGAACATATTCTAAAGCATGAGTAGAATTGTTGGCGGTAGAGATGAAGCTGAAGAGAAGGAAGACGAGGTCTGGCACACCGAGGATGCGGGTGAGCTGCTTGTGGATGACCTGTTCTCTGTAGGACATCTGCTGCTGGGTGTTTCGCCTGAATCTGTACCATCCAATAACTTTCTGCAACAAAACCAGAAGACAGGAAAGTATTAAGAGCTCACTTAGTTCAGAATGCATCCAAACGAGCACCTGTAAACAAATGTTCATGACCACTCTGTGTTGGGTAGCCCAGAACTAAGAACAACCTTTCTGTCAACAAGTGAATGGATAATCTGGGTAAATTGTGGTACACCTGTATACAGGAATCATATACAGTAATAAAGAGGACCAAATCACCATGGAGGAATCTCAAAATAACTATACTTGGTGAAAGTAGCCAGTTGCAGGGTGTGGAAAATAGATGCTGAACAACCTTATTAGTATAAAATTCTAGAAAATGAATTTACAGTGACATATAGCATAGCTTTTTACACTGTGTTGTGACTCCATATAGGGCCACATAACTAAAAAATTGGTAATAGTAAAAAAGTGTCTAAATGTGAAATGATCAAAAATTAATTCAAAATCAAGTATGCAGGGCTGGTAAGATGGCTCAAGAGGTAAAGGGGCTTGTCACCAAGACTGCTGACATGAGTATGATATCCAAAATCTACATGGTAGAAGGAAAAAAGGGGATTCACACAGGTTACCCTCTGACTTCCACATCTGTGACATGGCTCAGAATGACTGCCCAATGAATGTGTGACACTCTGGTAAATGCACGAACAATGAACCTGAGATGTTTGGAGCAGCATTCTCAATGCTGCACTGCATTAATTTCCACTCACCAACCACTCCCACCTCATTCCCACCATACTGTCAGTGCTTCCAATTCTGTGCCAGAGTGGTGGGGAAACATTTTACTCTATGTTCTTCCTTCATGTGTGTCTTGGCTATTCTAGACTTCTTTTACATTTTTTTTTGTTGTTGTTGTTGTTTTTGTTTTTTTTTTTTTGAGACAGGGTTTCTCTGTGTAGCCCTGGCTGTCCTGGAATTCACTCTGTAGACCAGGCTGGACTCAAACTCAGAAATCCACCTGCCTCTGCCTCCCAAGTGCTGTGATTAAAGGTATGTGCCAGAACTGCCCGGCATTCTTTTTACATTTGTAACATTTTTTCCCTTTCTTTCTTCCCTCCTTTTAAAAGGGTACCTATATTGAGGGCTAGTGAGATGGCACAGTAGGTAAAGTGCCTTGCTATACACACTGTACACCCCAAACCCAGGGACCCATGTGTGGCGGCTGGATGAGACGTCCCCTGTAAGTCTCAAACATTTGAATACTTAATCTCCAGTTGCTGTTTGGGGAGGCTTAGTGGGTATAAGGCCTTGCTGAAGTTAAGTGCCACTGGGGCCTTTCAGGTTTCAAAGGCCACATGCTACCCCCATTCTGTTTCCTGTTTGATTTGAGATGTGAGCTCTCAGCTGTCTCAGCTTCCATGACTGCCTGCCATGCTGTCCAGCCACTGCAGAGCCTGACCCTCTGGAACTAGAAGCCCTTTCTATAATTGGGTTGGTCACAGTGTTGTATTTACAGCAATAGAAACCCTAACTAAGCACTTGTCAGGTGGGCTCCGGGAATGGAACTCATGCTGTCTGCAAAAGCAGATGTGCTCTTAGCCACTGAGCCAGATCTTCACCCCTCTATTTAATTTTTTTTAATTTAAAAGGAATTTCTTAAAAATTGATCTGTATGCATGTGTGTGCATTGTGTGTACAGATGCCACTGGAGGCCAGAGAGAACATCAGATCCCCTGTAGCTGAAGTTACAGGCAGATGTGGGTTGCCAAGCATATGTGCAGTTGTGTGATCCTTCAGTCTCTCTACTTCAGGTCCTGGGATTATAGGCATATGCTACCTACCCAGCATAATTTACATTTTCCAGGATTATTATTTTGACTATAAAATTAGTGCATATGTATGAGGTTTCCCCTGAAGCTGAGGAGCTACAGCAGCTGAATGCTGCTGGAGGAGGACAAGCCATTTTGCACTGGGTGTGTGGACATTGGTAGGTTACTCATGTACATCTAGGCAGCACGAACTGGACTTGGTGAGTTAAAAAAACAAGAGGGCATGAAGATGAAAGAGACAAATGTTAGGGAGAGGTCTAAAAGGAGCAGAGGGAGGTGGAGGTGGACAGGATCAAGAAATACATTACATAGGTATAAAATTGTTAAATAAGTTTAAAATATTTTTAAAATTAAAAATCTATAAAATTATTTTTCAAATTATAAACTAAAGAGAATGAACCATCCAGAATTATTCCAACTGTCTTAGTTAGGGTTTTACTGCTGTGAACAGACACCATGAGCAAGGCAAGTCTTATAAAGGACAACATTTAATCAGGGCTGGCTTATAGGTTCAGAGGTTCAGTCCACTATCATAAAGACAGGAGCACGGCAACATCTAGGCAGATATGCTGCAGGTAGAGCTGAGAGTTCTACATCTTCATCTGAAGACTTCTAGTGGAAGACTGGCTTCCAGGCAGCTAGGATGAGGGTCTTAAAGCCCATACCCACAGTGCCATGCCTATGCCAACAGGGCCACACCATCTAATGTGGCACTCCCTGGGCAGAGCCAGGGAGTATAGACCAACACATGAACTATTGTTAGTTTTCTGTATTAAAGTTCACTTCCCCCCCCAAAGTTTAAGTAAATGAGATCACATTATAAAGACTCATCCTCCCAATGATATAGTGTAAACATTACTTCAAGTCCATAATTTACCTTAAAACCTACACACAGGTGTAACTCAGTGGCAGAGCACTGGGTTTGATCTCCAACACCAAGAGAGAATACCTAACACACAGCAGACATCATGGTTCTAGCTGTTTTTCCTTTTGCATGCTAGGATGTGATTTCCAAATTGGAGCAAGTAATACATAAAACATACCTTCCTCCGATCTTTAAGAATTCTGTCCAAACTCTCTTCATTCACTTTGCTTGCATAATCATAAAAACTGTTTTTTAAAGAAGAAAAAAATAATTAAGATGCTATCTTACTGTGAATAGACATAACCACAGGGCCTACAGAGCATCTAACACTAATAGATGCAACTGCTTCTACTTCAAGGTTGGCAAACAGAGAATCAGACTAAGTGCTTTGTTGATGGGAAGCTATATTTTGTATCAAAGACTACTGAGAGATTGCTTCATTCAAAAGACATTCCTTCCATGTGTGGAAAGTAATCAAGTAATTACAAAATATGTGGTTTCAAATGGCTCCACTACTTTGTTTCTAAGTATCAATTACTTATGAAAAAAAGATAGCAGCAACTCATTTTCTGAGGAATGAGGGGAAATGAACATCTGTGGAATGTTTAACAGACCCTCAGCTGGATGCTTTTCTATTACATGTTCCAGTCACTCCAGCCACAGTGCTGAGGTACAAGTTCATCCCAATTCAACAAGGCTTTCTGCTGTTTTTGTAAAATAGACAGCAAAGCTAGTCAACTGGATGATGGAGAGTCTTGCATATGCTAAGCATGGTCCAAACTGTACATCGAAGGGGAATCCGGGTCTGCCTAGCTTCTAACAATGTGCTCACCTCCAAAACAAACCTATGTGAGCAGTCAGATGTACTCACAGGAGGGTCCTTCCTTGTCCCTGGTTATCGTCTTAGAAATGCCATTCTCCTCCCACCACATGCCCCACAGGCAGGAAAGTATTCAAGATACTGGGAAAAAACTGACTTGGCGGTCAGGAGATCCCAGCTCCAGCCCAGTCACACGTCTCACTGCAGGACAGAGGACAGACTACTTATTTTACCTGCTCTCCTTTCCTGCTTTGCAAATAAGAAGTTTGAAGTAATTTCTAAGATTTTCTTCAATTCCAAGTATGAGTTAAATCCTTGTTCTTAAAGTTCTGCACTTGCAAAGTCTTGTGGTATTACTCAGGATAGCGAGAAAGAGCATGCCCAGTGAAGCTCTATCAGGCCCAGAACAGACACATCCATAGCCAGGCAGAGGTAATATGTGGTCCAAAACCCAACGATCTTTCCAGATGAACCCATGGCTGCTCACCTGGTTTCCCTGCTCCTCTTTCAGCTATGTGAAAATGGAAAGACTTGAGGTCCTTGGCTACTTAGTGGCCTCACAGGAAGCCACCCTGCTTCATGGTAATCCTTTGAAAAATCTAAGGAATGAGGGTGCATATGTGGGGTGAGGATGACAGAAATCCCAGGAGTGGTAGTGCTTGCAGAGGGGTCAGGGTGAAGACAAAAAGGGACAAACAGCAGGAAGAACCAGGCAAAGTGACTAGAAGGGATGAAGGAAGGACAAGGCTATCAAGAACACTCAAGAAAAGATGGCCATGGGACACAAATCTTTAACACCAGTGCTTGGGAAGCAGAGGCAGGGGGATCTCTGTCTGAAACTAACTTGGTCTATATGTTAGTTCCAAGTCAGCCAGTACTACATAATCCTTTAAGATCCTATCTCAAAGAACTATGACTGATGTTTATGTGGGCACATTGTTAGGAAAACACTGGACTGGGTTCTAGGAGAGAAAGGGGGAAGAAGCAGAGGCAGGGGAATTTTCTGAAAAACACAACTGGTGGAAGGGTATGGGTTAAGAAAGAAGACAGAGGACTGGAGATATAGCCCAGTAGTAAAGGGCTTGCTTAGCAGTGAAGACTCCCATCACTCAGCCATGTGACAGCAGGAGTCTGGGATTATCTACTCTTCACTCCAGGGCCCCTCTCCTGCTGCATTTCTCCTTCAGAATTTTTCTCTGCTGTTAGGTTTTGTCCTTCAGTGGCCATATAACAGAACTTGTGCATATTAACTCAAATATAAAAAGAAACATTTGTATTCCTTTTTTTAATTTGAGATAAAGCCTTATGTGTAGGCTTTGAAGTCAAAGAAATCCACCTGCCTCTACCTCCCTAGTAGTGGAATTAAAGATGTGCATTATTACTACCTGGCTCCTAGCTTTTATTTTAAAGCTAATCAATTTTTAATTTTTCTCAAAATTAAATGTACATTTATATGTGATTTCTATAAACAATTTTGTCTATATATGGTCCTTGATACTGTCTTCTCTAAGAATTCTCAATTGGGAGGTTGAGGGGAAGGCTCATTCTAACCCACTGACACTATGATTTACATATCCCCCCCCCCTTCCCTCTTTCCACTGGAGCAGTTTCTCAAACACAGTTAGCATCCAATAAATAAGATTTTGGAGCTAAGCATGGTAGCACACTTGAGAAGGAAGATCATGAGTTCAAGTCTAACAAGATCTTTCCTCAAGCAACCAAACAACAACAAAAACACATACACACAAAAAAAACCCAAAAATAACAAACAGAAAAAAAATTGTAAATAGATGAATACCCTTAATTAAATTTACAATATAATCAGTTACAGGACTGATTTTTTGATTTACTGATTTCAAACAACTTTTTCAATGAGGATCCAAAATTACAAAACCAAATGTGTCTTACCTAAAGAGTTTTGAACAGGGCTGATGGTTATGGATTTCTGTAATCAGAAAAAGGAGATCAACTCAGTTAAACATGTAAGGCACAGGCAACTATAAAATAGCTCAGGGTTTTTAATTTTTTTGTATTTATCTTATGTATATGAGTGCTCTGTTTTCATGCACACCAGAAGAAGGAATCCATTGCAAGTGGTGGTAAGTTACCATGTGCTGGGAATTGAACTTGGGACCTCTGGAAGAGGGATCAGTGCTCTTAATCACTGAGCCATCTCTTCAACCCCTATTCTCAGGATTTTTTTAAAACCAAAATTTAGGATAACCAAGACCATTTTGTTCTTGTAAATAGGTACCATGTGTATGCTAGGAAGGCAGTGCCACTGCTTCCCATTACACCCAGACAGAGTCTCAGAACAAAGCAGAGTGGAGAGTGAGAAGTCGGCTTCCTGTGTCCCTGTGTGGTAAGTGCACATCTGACAGCTATTGTCCAGCTTACTCAATCTTACCTATTTAAACAAAGCATCACAGGAAAAAGTAGCCACTGACTGGAAGCATTTAATCAAACTGGATAAAGGCTGTGGGGACAGCTTTGGAAGAGAAGGGCCTCAACTTTCCTACCATTAATAACCATCTAACGATGCCTGGCAACTTAGGCCAGGTGTTTGGAACACTGGATGTCCATTAACTCTTTCTAAGTTGGTTGGTATTAAGGGAAAGTCATTTATAAGACTGATCCTAACGGCTTCTGAAAAGCTTCTGGGATTAAGCAGAATGAACAATTTCTTCAAGCTCATCAGGAGGCCATGGACTGATGTTTTTAGAAGAGCATGAGACTAATTGACTATTCAATTCTATTTACCATATTCTCCCAGAAAGTGATTCATCACCTGCTATTTAAAAAGATACAGTCTTGGGATTTTAGGCAATACTTTTACCTCAGTTACAATAAAACCAGAGCCTTTGAGGACAGAGCTATTCTCACTAGTTAACCCTGCAAAACCACATGTGCGGACATACAGCTGACGCTGAAGAAGAGATTATTTGCCTCACTATGGCACCAACTCATGACACAATAAGAAAATGTCATCTACAAAAGTCCCTTCTTTTGATGCTTAAGATAATGCAGTGTACAACCTGAGTTACTTCAGACACTGGCAGTCACTGAGATGTGGAGTATGGGTAGCAAAAATATTACTTAGGGTTCAGAAAAAAGAAAATTTATCTTTTACTTAAAGGTAACACTATTTTGTTTACTGAAAGCCCTAGATCAAGTTTTGAAGTCTAAACAAGTAGTAGTCCTCAAGCTAAACTTCCCAGCAGTTTCCTTCTTAATTTACAAACCAGATTAGAGACACACTACAAACATGACCTAGGCAAGTAGGTCATGGGGGAAATGTCTGACTAGTATATGTGGAGGGCCTGGATTTGACATCCATACTGGAAATGCAATTTATGCAGTCACTTAACTACATCTGGCAATTTAGATTTTTAAAAAACATCTATTCATGCGCTTGCAACCACCATGGCATATGTGTGTAGGTCAGAGGACGATTTAGTCTTTCTTTCTAGTATGTGGGTCCAGAAGTCAGTCTTAGGACATTATGGTAGGAAGTGCCTTTGTCTACTGAATTAGTTCAATGGCCTTGCATCTACCAATTTAACCTTTATTTACTACATGATTTTAAATCCTAGGTGCAAAAAATAAATAACTACATACACAGAAGACTTAAGAAGTAAAATTCTACTATTTGGAATTTTAATAAGTATTTGTGCCTCCGTATGCACCTATATGTGTCATAGCATAGCTGTGGAGGTCAAAGAGCAACTTTTAGGAGCTGGTTCTCTCCTTCTACCATGTGAACTTCAAGAATCAAACTCAGGTTGTTGTCTTATTCAAGCCCTCATATTCAGTGAGCTATCCTGCCAACCCATTTTTTAGGTTTTTAAGAGTTAAGCAAAATGAAACCCCAAACTTCTCTATGAAAGGCCCTGCACACAAAACATGTCTTTGCACGGCAGGGAAGGGCTATGTGAATGCTATTATAGTCTTTACTCTTGCAGAACAGATCAGATGTTCTCTCTCAATTCTAAGTCCACTTCGATCTCTACCCTTGCCCCCATTCTCTGTACTAGAAGGCCATTAGAATGGACTTTAAATTGATGATTTGGTCCCAGTGTGACAACCCAGGCCCCACCCAGTTTCACTTTAAATTGTGTGTTTTGGGATTGGAGAGATGGTTCAGTGGTTAAGAGCTGCCTGCTCTTCCAGAGGACCAAGGTTCAAGGATTGAAGAGTGGGTACTTAGATCCCAGTACCCACATCAGACAGCTCACAATTACCTGTAACAGGAAGCTGATCCAGGCACCTATATTCACATGTATATACCCATACATATGAGAGAGAGTGTGTGTTAACACATTTGCTATATAATAAAGCATCCCTTGCTCTATTCTGCTTATGAAGACTACCACATGATGTTTAAAGTATTCTTGAAAAGACTATGCTATTTATCAAAAGGAGACTTGTTAAAAGGGAGAGGATACATTTATACCCCACTTCCTCTTTCTCAGCAATCTTCCCCAGTGTAACTGTTGAGTGTAGCCCTCGGACTCCTGTGAAGGTCTAGCAACTATCTTAGGAGCACGTGAAGCTGTCTTTGCCCATCCTTCTTGGAAAGACTAAGACAGCACCTTCATTTATTGTAGCATAGGTGAAATAAGCAATGATGGCAGACTGATCCATAGGCTTCTGTTTCACTATGGTTTTGAAGATACTATCAAGTAGTCACATACCGATTCGGTGAAAGTCAAGCCAGCCACCAAGTGGGGAACAGCTTTAGAAAGGACCCACACTACAGCTATCCACTCTAAGTGACGTAGCATCTTATATAACTTGTTTTTATTAAGAAAATATTTGATTGTCTCTCCAGTGACTGAGCAGGTGGGTACGGCCAGGAGCACAAGGAACACAGGAGTGGCAGAGGGGTGGGAGAGGGTCCATCTGGGCTCCACCTGCACCCAGGAGCTGGGCTGCTCTACATTTGTCTGTGCACTGATCCTGCCAGGGAGAACTAGTTTGCAGGGAATGCTTTGACTCCCGGGTTTGGAGGTAAGACTGCCATTTTCTCTCTAGCAACTGTGCAGGCAGGTATGGCCAGAAGCAAGGTAACACAGGAGTGGCAGAGCAGCTGGGACAGGGTCCTTCCGGCCTCCATCTGCACCCAGAGCTGGGCTGAGCCACAGCCCTCTGTGCCAGGGGAGAGCTGATCTCCCAGGGGTGCTGAGATAGGCTTGCAGGCCCACAAGAGGGACAAGTTCCAGCCAAAGACAGCAGGACCAACTAACACCAGAGATAACCAGATGGCAAAAGGCAAACGTTAAGAAGGTTACCAACAGAAACCAAGGCAACATGGCACCATCCGAACCCAGTTCTCCAACAACAGCAAGTCCTGGATACCCCAACAAAAAAAAGCAAGATTTGGATTTAAAATCACAGCTCATGATGCTGATAGAGGACTTTAAGAAGGACATAAATAATTAATTCCCTTAAAGAAATACAGGAGAACACAGGTAAACAGGTAGAAGCCCTTAAAGAATTACAGGAAAGTACAACCAAACAGGTGAAGGAATTGAAAAAAAAAACAATACAGGACTTAAAAATGGAGGTAGAAACAATAAAGAAATCACAAAAGGAAACAATTCTGGACATAGAAGAACTAGGAAAGAAGTCAGGAGTCATAGATGCAAGCATCAACAACAGAATAATAGAGATAGAAGAGAGAATCTCAAGTGCAGAAGATACCATAGAAAACACTGGCACAACAGTCAAAGAAAATGCAAAATGCAAAAATCTGCTGACCCAAAACATCCAGGAAATCCAGGATAAAATGAGAAAACCAAATCTAAGGATTATAGTTATAGAAGAGAGTGAAGATTTCCAGCTTAAAGGTCCAGTAAATGTCTTCAACAAAATTATAGAAGAAAACTTCCCTAACCTAAAGAAAGAGATGCCCATGAACATACAAGAAGCCTACAGAGGGCTGGAGAGATGGCTCAGAGGTTAAGAGTGCTGACTGCTCTTCCAGAGGTCCTGAGTTCAAATCCCAGCAACCACATGGTGACTCACAATCATCTGTAATGGGATCTGATGCCCTCTTCTGGGGTGTCTTAAGACAGCTACAGTGTACTTACATAAAATAAATAAACAAATCTTTAAAAAAAAAAAAAAAAAAGGAAGCCTACAGAACTCCAAATAGATTGTACCAGAAAAGAAATTCTTCCCATCACATAATAATTAAAACACCAAATGCACTAAAGAAAGAATATTAAAAGTAGTTAAGGGGAAAAGGACAAGTAACATATAAAGGTAGACCTATCAGAATTACACCAGATTTCTCACCAGAGACCCTGAAAGCCAGATGATCCTGGGCAGATGTCATACAGACACCAAGGAAACACAAATACCAACCCAGGCTACTATACCCAGCAAAACTCTCAATTACTATAGATAGAGAAACCAAGGTATTCCATGACAAAAACAAATTTACACAATATCTTGCCACAAATCCAACCCTTCAAAGGATAACAAGTGGAAAACTTCAACACAAGGAGGAAAACTACACACTAGAAAAAGCAAGAAAATAATTTTTTAACAAACCAAAAAGAACAGATCCACACAAACATAACTCCACCTCTAATAACAAAAATAACAGGAAGCAACAACCTCTTCTCCTTAATATTTCTTTCTTTTTTCCCCCAAGACAGGGTTTCTCTGTGTAGCCCTGGCTGTCCTGGAACTCACTCTGTAGACCAGGCTGGCCTCGAACTCAGAAATCTGCCTGCCTCTGCCTCCTAAGTGCTGGGATTAAAGGCGTGTGCCACCACCGCCCAGCTAATATCTCTTAATATCTATGGACTCAATTCTCCAATAAAAAGACATAGACTAACAGACTGGATACATAAACAAGATCCAACATTTTGCTGAATACAGGAAACTCACCTCAGGCACAAAGACAGACACTACTTCAGAGTAAAAGGCTAGAAAACAATTTTCCAAGCAAATGGTCCCAAGAAACAAGTTGGTGTAGCCATTCTAATACTGAATAAAATTGACTTTCAACCTAAAGTAATCAAAAAAGATAAGGAAGGCCGGGCGTTGGTGGCGCACGCCTTTAATCCCAGCACTTGGGAGGCAGAGGCAGGCGGATTTCTGAGTTCGAGGCCAGCCTGGTCTTCAGAGTGAGCTCCAGGACAGCCAGGACTACACAGAGAAACCCTGTCTTGAAAAACCAAAAAAAAAAAAAAAAAAAAAAAAAGATAAGGAAGGACACTTCATATTCATCAAAGGAAAAATCTACCAGGATGAACTCTCGATTCTGAATATCTATGCTCCAAATACAAGGGCACCCACATTCATAAAAGAAACTTTACTGAAGCTCAAGGCGCATACTATACCTCACACAATAAAAGTGGGAGACTTCAACACCCACTCTCATCAATGGACAGATCAGGGAAACACAAATTAAACAGAGACACAGTGAAACTAACAGAAGTTATGAACCAAATGGATTTAACACATATCTATAGAAAGAACATTTTATCCTAAAACAAAAGAATATACCGTCTTCTCAGCATCTCACAGTACCTTCTCCAAAACTGACCATATACTCAGTCACAAAACAGACCTCAACAGATATAAGAAGATGGAAATAATCCCATGCATCTTATCAGATCACCACGGACTAAGGCTGGTCTTCAATAACAACAGAAACAACAGAAAGCCCACATACACATGGAAGCGGAGCAACAATCTACTCAACAATAACTTACAAGGAAGAAATAAAGAAATTAAAGACTAGAATTTAATGAAAATGAAGGCACAACATACCAAAATTTATGGGACACAATGAAAGCAATGCTAAGGGGAAAGCACATAGGTCTGAGTGCCTCCAAAAAGAAACTGGAAAGAGCATACACTAACAACTTGACAGCACATCTGAAGGCTCTAGAACAAAAAGAAGCAAATACACCCAAGAGGAGTAGATGGCAGGAAATAATCAAACTCAGGGCTGAAATTAACCAAGTAGAAACAAAAAGAACTATACAAAGAATCGACCAAACCAGGAGCTGGTTCTTTGAAAAAAATCAACAAGATAGATAAACCCTTACCCAAACTAACCAGAGGGCACAGAGACAGTATCCAAATCAGCAAAATCAAAACTGAAAAGTGAGACATAACAACAGATACTGAGGAAATAAAAAAAAAAACATCAGATCCTACTACAAAAGCCTATACTCAACAAAACTAGAAAATCTAGATGAAATGGACAATTTTCTAGACAGATACCAGGTACCAAAGTTAAATCGGGATCAGATAAATGATCTAAACAATCCCATAGCCTCTAAAGAAATAGAAGTAGTCATTAATAGTCTCCCAACCAGCTGGGAAGTGGTGGCGCACGCCTTTATTCCCAGCACTTGGGAGGCAGAAGCAGGAGGATTTCTGAGTTCAAGGCCAGCCTGGCTAAACCACACAAAGACCCAACAAAGAAAGAGAACTTTAAACCAATTTCCCTTATGAATTTCGATGCAAAAATACTCAATAATTCTTGTGAATCCAAGAACATATCACAACGATCATCCACCATGATCAAGTAGACTTCATCCCAGGGATGCAGGGATGGTTCAATATACTGAAAAACCATCAATGTAATCCACTATATAAACAAAGTCAAAGAAAAAAAAAAACACAGGATCATTTCATTAGATGCTGAGAAAGCATATGACAAAATTCAATACCTCTTCATGATAAAAGTCTTGGAAAGATCAGGAATTCAAGGCCCACACCTAAACATAGTAAAAGCAAAATACAGCAAACCAGCCAACATCAAACTAAATGGAGAGAAACTTGAAGCAATCCCACTGAAACCAGGGACTAGACAAGGCTGTCCACTCTCTCCCTACCTACCTGTTCAATATAGTACTCGAAGTCCTAACCAGAGCAATTAGACAATAAAAGGTCAAAGGGATACAAATTGGAAAGGAAAAAGTCAAAATATCACTATTTGCAGATGACATGATAGTATACTTAAGTGACCCCAAAAATTGCACCAGAGAACTTGTAAGCCTGATAAACAACTTCAGCAAAGTGGATGGATATAAAATTAACTCAAAACAAATCAGTAGCCTTCCTATACTCAAAGGATAAACAGGCTGAGAAAGAAATTAGGGAAATGACATCCTTTACAATAGTCACATATAATATAAAATACCTTGGTGTGACTAACCAAGCAGGTGAAAGATCTGTGTGACAAGAACTTCAAGTCTCAGAAGAAAGAAATTAAAGATCTCAGATTGGCAAGGTTAATATAGTAAATGGCCATCTTGCCTAAAGCAATCTACAGATTCAATGCAATCCCCCTCAAAATTCCAACTCAATTCTTCAGAGTTAGAAAAACCAATTTCCAAATTTATCTGGAATAACAAAAAACCCAGGATAGCGAAAACTAGTCTCAACAATAAAAGAACCTCTGGTGGAATCAAAATCCCTGACCTCAAGCTATACTACAGAGCAAACTGTATGGTATTGGTACAATGAGAGGCAGGTAGATCAATGGAATATAATTGAAGACCCAGAAATGAACCCACACACCTATGGTCACTTGATCTTTGACAAAGGAGCTAAAACCACCCACTGGGAAAAAAGTCAGCATTTTCAACAAATGGTGCTGGGTCAACTGGCAGTCAACATGTAGAAGGATGCAAATTGATCCATTCTTATCTCCCTGTACAAAGCTCAAGTCCAAGTGGATCAAGGATCTCCACATAAAACCAGATACTCTGAATCTAATAGTAGAGAAAGTGGGGAAGAACCTGGAGCACATGGGCACAGAGGAAAATTTCCAAAACAGAACACCAATAGCTTATGCTCTAAGATCAAGAATTGACAAATGGAGCCGGGCGTGGTGGCACACGCCTGTAATCCCAGCACTTGGGAGGCAGAGGCAGGCGGATTTCTGAGTTCAAGGCCAGCCTGGTCTACAGAGTGAGTTCCAGGACAGCCAGGACTACACAGAGAAACCCTGTCTCGAAAAGCCAAAAAAAAAAAAAAAAAAAAAAAAAAAAAGAAAGAAAAAAAAAAGAAAAAAAAAAAAGAAAAAAAAAGAAAAAGAAAAAAGAATTGACAAATGGGACCTCATAAAATTGTAAAGCTTCTGTAAGGCAAAGGACACTGTCAATAGGACAAAATGGCAACCAACAGATTGGGAAAAGATCTTTACCAATCCTACATCTGATAGAGGGCTAATATCCAATATATACAAAGAACTCAAGAAGTTAGACTCCAGAGAACCAAATAACCCTATTAAAAATGGGGTGCAATGCTAAACAAAGAATTCTCAACTAATACTGGATGGCTGAGAAAGACCTAAAGAAATGTTCAATATCCTTAATCATCAGGGAAATGCAAATCAAAACAACCCTGAGATTCCACCTCACACCAGTCAGAATGGCTAAGATCAAAAACTCAGGGGACAGCTGGGCACTGGTGGCGCACGCCTTTAATCCAAGCACTTGGGAGGCAGAGACAGGTAGATTTCTGAGTTCGAGGCCACTCTGGTCTACAAAGTGAGTTCCAGGATAGCCAGGGATACACAGAGAAACCCTGTCTCGAAAAACCAAAAAGAGAAAAAAAAAAAAACGCTGACTTTTTTCCCAGTGGATGGTTTTAGCTCCTTTGTCAAAGATCAAGTGACCATAAGTGTGTGGGTTCATTTCTGGGTCTTCAATTAACAAAAAACAACAAACAAACAAACAAACAAACAAAACCTCAGGGGACAGCAGATGCTGGACAGGATGTGGAGAAAGAGGAAAACTCCTCCATTGCTGGTGGGATTGCGAGCTAGTAAAACCACTCTGGAAATCAGTTTGATGGTTCCTCAGAAAATTGGACATAGTACTACCTGAGGACCCAGCTATACCACTTCTGGGCATAGTCCCAGAAGATGCTCCAACATGTAATAAGGACACATACTCCACTATGTTCAAAGCAGCCTTATTTATAATAGCCAGAAGCTGGAAAGAACCCAGATGTCCCTCAACAGAGGAATGGATACAGAAAATGTGGTACATTTACACAATGGAGTACTACTCAGCTATTAAAAACAATGAATTCACCGGGTAGTGGTGGCGCACATCTTTAATCCCAGCACTTGGGAGGCAGAGGCAGATGGATTTCTGTGTTTGAGGCCAGTCTGGTCCCAGGACAGCTAGGCCTATACAGAGAAACCCTGTCTCAAAAAACCAACCAACCAACCAACCAACCAACCAACCAACCAACCAAACCAAAAAACCCAAAACAATGAATTCATGAAATTCTTAGGCAAATGGATGGAGCTAGATTGATTATATCATCCTGAGTAGGTAACCCAATCACAAAAGAACACACACAGTATGTACTCGCTGATAAGTGGATATAAGCCTAAAAGCTTGGAATACCCAAGATACAACTCACAGACCTCAAGAAGGAGGAAGACCAAAGTGTGGATACTTTGATCTTTCTTGGAAGGTAGATCAAAATACCCATGGCTCACAGCCAGCCAATAGACTGAGCATAGGGTCCCCAATGGAGAGCTAGAAAAAGGATCCAGAAAGCAGAAGAGGTTTGCAGCCCCACAGGAGGAACAATAATATGTACCAACCAGTAACCCCCCAGAGCTCCCAGGAACTAAACCACCAACCAAAAAGTACATATGGAGAGACCCATGGCTCCAGCTACATATGTAGTAGAGGATAGCCATTTCAGACATCAATGAGAGGAGGTGGTCCTATGAGGGCTCGATGCCCCAGTGTAGGGGAATAAATTCCAGGTCAGGAAAAGTGGGGGGTGGGATGGTAAGCAGGAGAAGAGGGAATGGGATAGGGGTTTTTCAGAGGGGTAATGAGGAAAGGGGATACCAATGAAATGTAAATGAGGCAAATATCTAATTAAAAAAAAAGAAAAAGAAAATATTTACGGTAGGAGCTGGAGGGATTGCTCAGCAGTTAAGAGCACTGGCTGCTTGTCCAGAGGAACTGGGTTCAACTCCTGGCACCCACATGATGGCTCATAAACATTTATAACTCTAATTCTAGGAGATACAACAACCTCTCCCAGACATGCATTAGGCAAGTCACCAATACACATAAAAACTAAAAAATAAATAAAAACAAAATTTAAAAGATTTACTTTAGGCTTGGCATGGTGGCACATGCCTTTAATCTCAGCACTCAGAAGATGGGGGCAGGTTATCTCTTTTGAGGACAGCCTGATCTACAAAGTAAGTTTCAGGACAGCCAGTCATGGCTACACAAAGAAGTACTATCTAACTGAACTATACTCCCAGTTAGGAGCCAAAGAATAAAACAAACAAGTACACGTTTTAAAAAGGGTATTTCTAGAGTTGGAGAGAGGGCTCAGCAGTTAAGCCTGCTTTCCTAAGAGGACCTGGGCTTGATTTCCAAGACCCACACAGTCGGCACCAGGCACACATACGGCACACATACATAAATGCAAGTAAAATACTCATATACATAAAATTAAAGTTATATATGAAAAACATTTCTAAAGACATCAAGCTTACCAATTACTTGCAGAAACTCTGTGTTGCTGATTTGCGAGTCACTGATGCTAAAAGTTTCCTCTTGTCTTACCTCTCCCAGCAAAAATCCTTCCTAAAATAATAGAAGAAAATATCTGGTTAAACTTAAAGATGATTTTTATTAAAACTAAAAGGAAATTTGGATATACTATTTTATATCAATTTTATTTAACAATAATCCAAGTAAGCTTGGCATGTAAAGTGCTGTTTTATACACCACAGCAAGCTGATCTAATCTATTAATAGGATCATATGTAAGAAAATATTCCAAAATGACATAGCATTGTAAATCAACAAGTCTTCCTGTTTTTAGGTGAGTTTATTACTTAAATCCTAGACAGTCCCATAGCATGCTTAGACAAGCTTAAGAAGCAGGAATATGCCATGGCTGCTTATATAAAGTTCTATATAACTTCATGTTTCTTATATGAGGTTATAACTTCATATAACTTCCTTTATTGCTTTAAAACCACCACTAATAGCAAACAATACAGACAATGGCAGGATAAGCTAGAATGAGAAATCAGGATTTCAGCCAACATACTTGCTCCCATCTAGTAAATGCAAAGCTTATTTACACTTGTGGAGACCATCTATTAACACAGTCAACATAGAATTTCTTTGCAAATTACCAGTTTGAGCGCTTGCAGCCATGCTCAGTACAAGCATGGCTGGTGAGGATATATACCCTATAAGCCAAAATAACCCTCCTGCTGAGAGGACAAACTGACCCACTGTCTTGTAATCTCTCTCCTGAATGACCCAAGACTTACTTCTTCCCTTTGCTCAAATGGTACCTTAACTGAGAGGCTTTGCCCAACCAACACATAGGAAATAACATCCGCCAGGCATTTTGTCCCCTATACCCTGCCTCCATTTGTCTTCTAATCATCTGCCATGCCATAGGCTTACAGGACCATCAATGCCTACTCTGGCTAACATGTAAGCTCAGGGCGGGCCCCTGTGCTTGTTTACTGGTAGGACTGCTGCACTTACGGCACGCCCAGCACTTACTGTGCATCAGATACTAATTGCATAAATTCTGCTGCAGCAAGGCCTTGCTCTACATAATCCTCCATCTCCTACTGATTCATCAAGCCAGTCTCAGAAACTCCCAGTTTAAAAACACTCTCCCCACCCTTGCTAGTCTACATCTGTGAGTGGAGAGGGCAAGAAAGATACTTTGTGGCCTCACTTTTGTATGTGACTTGAGGGAGTGCTTGCTGTGCAGAGAACTTGCTGGGAGATGGGCTACCCTGGGTTCCACCCACAGCACTGCCAGCAAACCCACAAGAGATGAAGTATTCCAAACTTCCCAATTACCCAACTCAGCAGTCTTTAAATCTGACTAATGTACAGATTTCTTTTGCAAAAACAAATCTTGGGCTGGGGATGCATGTGGATCAGTGGTTCAATTCCCAGCACTGCAGGGAAAAAGACAAGACTTCTCAGACTCAAAACAGATGACTATGACCACTAGAAATACCAACTAAGTGATTCCAGTGGTCCAGGACAGTAGTGTAGTAATGTTTTTGAGAATTCTGGAATCTTGGTTTCTTTAAAAAACACAGAAGTATCATAAGAATGTGTTTTTGTTTTAATTCCAGGTATGGGGATTAGGGCTGCTTTGGACTGTTCGTAGCAGATAACTATGATTTGCCTCATGCTGTAGCAGAGGCATGGTTTTGTCAGCTGCAGATAGTTTCTGCAACTGTGTGATGTTGGGAATTCTGGGAACTTTTCAGCAGGTATATAAATGCTATGGTCCCTGAGAGGTGTGATGGGGGTGGTTGTTGGTTGCCTGGTCTATATAGGGAGATCCAGGATAGTCAGGACCACATAGAGAGACCCTGTCTCAAAAACAAACAAACAAACAAACAAACAAACAAACAAAACTTTACATGGCATTAAAACATTCTAAAGTTACCTAGGAATGTTTATTTATCCCTAGTCTGGATTATCTGAGTAACTATTACATCAGTGGTTCTCAGCCTGTGAGTCACAACCCCTTTAGGAGATTGAATGACACTTTCACAGGGGTCACATATTAGATACCCTGCATAATAGTTATTTACAACTCATAACAGTAGCAAAATAGTTATGAAATAGCAACAAAAATAACTGTATGGTTGGGGGGATACAACATGAGGAACTGTATTAAAAGGTCACAGCATTAGGAAGGTTGAGACCACTGTATTACATTATAACAGGAAGAGGCAAACCTCAGGCCCAACTTTCTTAAGAAAGAATGATTTTTACATGTTCAAATGGTTGCAAAAATTAAGACAGATGTTTCATGAACTGTTAAAAATCATTGGGCACTCAAATTTCAGTGCTATAAATAAGTTCTTATTAGAACACAGTCACCTCATTTGTTCATGGTCTACCCTTGTTCTCTCCTTACAACAGCTGAATTGAAAAGGTGTTAGAGACATATGACTCCAATTTTTTTTTTTTTTTTTTTTTTTTTGTTTTTTCGAGACAGGGTTTCTCTGTGTAGCTCTGGCTGTCCTGGAACTCACTTTTGTAGACCAGGCTGGCCTCGAACTCAGAAATCCACCTGCCTCTGCCTCCCAAGTGCTGGGATTAAAGGCGTGCGCCACCACCGCTGCCGCCCGGCACCAAAACTTTTTAGAAAGCAAGAAAGTACTATCTTTTATTATCTGGTCCTTTCCAGAAAACATCTCTTTCCTTCAAGAGCTTAAAAAAAAAAAAACTAACAAAAACTTTCTTTTGATGTGTTATTCATGGCTGTCCAAGAGACTCCCAAAACAAACAGTCTAATTGCTATTGTCCTTGGTTGCCTCCAAGAGGTAGAAGTCCCTATTGCTGAAGACACACCATGCACTTCAGAAAACTGAGCCCAGAGCCCTGAGCTGGAACTGATCTAAATCCCGCCCCCCCCCCCCACACACACCCAGGACTAGCTTTCATAGTACCAGAAGGCACTATTCAAGCTTCCAAAGGAAGGAGGCAACCGACAGTTCTACCCAGCTAGGACACTTATGAACCATATCAATGACCAGCATGTGGCACACATACATTGGCAGTAACCACCAGCTCTCTGAGTGGACTAAAGATCTGTTCAGTAAGAAGAAAACCATGGCTGATACCAGACACCTAACCAACTCCTTTGTGCTAGTGAAGTCATAGACTTTGGAGAACCTACAACCGTCACTTTACTAAACCATAATCCCTGACAACAATCTAAACATTTGTCTTTATACTCACAGATAAGTGCAGTCCTCACTTCCCATCAAGGAAACACCTCTTTGCAACAAATGGAAATATTACAGAAAACCATAACCAAATGCAGAGTTGTGGATTGCAGTTCCAATGAATTCATTTACAAAACTCTCCCATACCTAAGGCTCAGGGAACATTGCAGAAGAGAGGGCAGAAAGACTGTAAAAGCCATAAGATCATGTTTGCTGTGAGACTGTCAGAAGCTATGCCCATAAAGTCTCACAAACATGAATGCCTAAATATGAGCTGAACAAAGATGACACTGACGACAGGCCAAAGTGGTCAGGCAAAAGCCCACAAGGCCTCAACCCTACAAAAAGAACTACAGGCAACTATGGAATGCTGAGAGTGGGACAGTCTTCCCCAGGAAAGAACAAACCAATTGGTTATCCAAAACAAATGTGCAGCCCTGAAATCAATCATATGAGGGGCATTATACAGACTAAGCAGGTTATACTTAGGAATATATATGTATACATATATAAGTATGTAGTAGTGATTAATTAAAAAAAAAGAGAGACCATAAATTTGAAAGAAAGCGAGAAGGAGTATAAGGTGGTGGGAGTCTGGAGGGAGAAAACAGGAGAAATTATGTAATTTTAATTTAAAAAATGTTTGCTAACTTTAGCTCCACAAAGTAAGTTTGGCTTTAGATTAGTTTTCTTAGACCAAACACACATGTTTTACAAAAGTAAATTCTTGGTTCTTCAACTTTAAAACTGACATTACTAAAGTATTTTACATCCATAACTGGTAATGTTAATACAAAAATGTATAATCAAATAAATCACAATGCAAACTACTGGCCTTGTATAAAATTTCTTCCCTCATGACAGGTAGGAGATAAATATTAAGGAGATTGCCATTAAGTGGCTAGAAATCTAGAGCTGGGTTTAATGGCATACCCCTGAAATCCCCACACTTAGGAGGTTGGAGGTAGGAGGATCAGTTCAGGGCCAGCCTAGACACTATCTCAAAACAACAAAGAATGAATAAATAACAAATGAAGAAACAGAACTATGGCAGTTTCTAGAAATACTGTCCAAGTTTCTTGTATAATCTTGCCTTATACATAAACAATATTCCTAGGTACTCTATAAAACAGAATAAATAAGCACCCTGAACTCATAACTGCAGTCCATGGACACTAGGAACATTACAACCACTTACATTATTAAGAGCTAGCTGCAATACCAAAGGTCAGAGCTGTCTGTGGGGGAAAAAATAAAACAAAACTATGCTGAATATAGTCCGATCAGTAATCTCTACCATCAACACTGCAGAGATGAAAAGAACAGTAAATTCATTCCACTCAATTTACTAATGGAATCACCTTTCAGAATCAGTCTTTATTAATAGAATCGAAGATTGCTGACATAAAACCAAATCCAATTTCCCTTCAACTACTGTTGTTTGTAATGACAACCACAAAAAGCCCAATCTCTTATTTAATTAATTTAAATCGTTCACCAATAGCAACTCACACACAAATCGCTAATTGGTGGGCGAGTTAATTATTTTCCTGTAAAAGCACCTATATCACAAAGAATTTCCAGTCAGAGGTCACTGGCATTGAAAGGCAATTCGTAAAATAAAGACACTGAAGAAGAGACTTTGCTCCTATGGACTCCATGGCCTGTACATTTCTGATTGCTTATAGGAGTGATCTGTCACTTCCCTATAAAGACTAGTTCCGGGGATTAGAACACTCGCTGAGGAACTAAGCAGGCAACTTGGAGGAAGTGCAAACAAGACTGCACCTAACGTGCCTATTCACATTCTCCATTTTCCACTGGGGTGAAAAAAACCACAGCCACATCTGATAAATATGAACGGTGACGGACACGACGACCCGTGAGGCTGAGGGTCAGGACTTGGATCCTCTCCTAGATTAGAACCCAGACCTTTGAACTCCATCACGACCTAAGGCACTCCTCAAGTCTGGAAGCTCAATTCAGCGAGGGGTAGGCACCCAGTTTTGGCTAGGCGACTCTTGACACTGGCGGGGCCGGGCGCTTTAGGTCCTTTGGACTGACAACAGCTGTGCCAAGACCCGCCCGAGGCCGAGAGCGCCAAGAGAAGGGCCCGCGGAGTGTAGGAGCTGGAAGGGGGCGGGAGCCGCCTGGGTCACCAGCTCATCGGTTTGTCCCGGGGATTGAAGGCCAAGCCTCCAGAGGTCGTCGCTTGGCCGCAGGCGCCGGCCTGAGGAGGAAGGCGAAGGCCCCAGCGGCCACGGCAGGGGGCCCGGCACCTACGTGGTCGGCGTTGCTGTTGGCGCTGTGGAAACACACAGCGCTGAAGGTGTAGCCCGAAATGGAAGCCGCCATGATGGAAATCTCCACCTCCCCCATCATGCCCCGCGCAAGGTGCACAGTCTTCCGGACGCCCCGCCGCTGAGCATCCTGGGAAATGGAGTCCTCCAAGCTACCCCAAGCTAGGATAGGCAAGTAAAGGATTCCAAATCAAAGAGAACCAGCATCTTCTGTTCTGTTTGTCCCTCAGACAGCGACCTGTCCGTACAGCCTTGTTATAATCCAGTTTGTCCCTTCTGTAAATGAAGTTGAAGGATGAAAGGCCGGAGATGATTCAAGCAATTTGAACAGGTTGAGATTTGACTCGGGAGCAGCATAATGTAATTTCAACTTGAACAAACCACTTTGCCTGCCTGGTTGAGACTAATGCTTAGGAGAAATGGAAGGGAAGGAGATTTACAATAATCCCCGACTGTGGCAGTGACAGGGGAATATTTTGTCAGAAGCGGTGGAGTTGGTACAACGATTGGATTCAGGATTCAAAAACAATTCAAATATAAACTGTGTAGTGGCAGAAGGGTTGCAGGTCTGAGGCCAGCCACTGATACATAGACCTGTTTCAACAAATAACAACAAAACCCCAAACCTACAAGTTTGACAAAAATCATAGAAAACAAAAATAAAATAAGTAGCAATGAATAAACTATCAAACTTAATTTAAAAAAGGAACTCAGGGAAGGAACTAATTCTTCTGCAACTTGCTAAGACTTCAGTATTCCAAGCTGGGCTCCTGATTTCCCTACAAAGCTGCTTCTCACTCCTTTTCCAAGTTCAGCAAATAAAACTGTTTATGACAAATGCTCAAGTCAAAACCTTTGCAGCTAACCTTGACAACTTCTGTTCTCTTGCTCCCTACATCAGATCAGCTAAAACGATCTTCAGAATAATATGGAGTCCTTCAATTCACTACGGGCACATCAGCCACCCTGATCCAAAGCACCATTTTCTCTCTCCTGGTTATGGCAACTTCTTAGATAGAGTCACAGTTGGTGGCAATTTTGCCCTTAAGGGACACTTGACATTGTTAGGAGATATTTTCCAATGCCAACCCCAGGGGAAGGAGCTAAACTCAGGAAAGGCCTCATAACAGAATTAACTAGTCCAAAATGTCAAGGTAATGAAGTGATGCTGTTAACCTGCCAAATATATTCTCAACACAGTCAGTGAAATCGTCATGTTAATGTTTAAATATAAGGTGTCAATTATGCCTGGCCAACCTCCAAATCCTACACTGGCATACCCTCCTCCCACCCCATTCCTGCTTCTGCTTCCCTGGTGTATTCAGCTTCAGCTACAACAGCAGGATTTTTGCTTTCTGGAAGCACTGAAAGTTCATCAGGTCATAGTGCCTTTACATTTGCTCTGTTTCCTCTGCCTGAGATGCTGGTCTCTTGGACAACTGTATAGCTCACTGTTTTATGCTTGCCCTGGGTGTTCTGAAAGGCCACCCAGACCTCTTGCAGAAATGATTGGTTTAGCCTGGCTGCTGGGGTAGTTTTCCTTTGATAGCTCCCAGCTCACATCTCCCAGAACTATTCCCTGTGAGAGGGAAACTAATTTTCCAACAGTAGTCCTTTCTGGCTCAACTAGTTTTCTTACCCAGTTTAGGACCACCTGCCCAAGTGCCACCCACAAAGAGCTGGGCCTTCCTACATCAATTAGCAATTGCTGGAAATAAAATCTGATGACTCACTTTTTAAGGTGTCTCGAGTCAGCTTAGGTCCTGCTAACTGTGAACAGAAAACAGTAGACCCTTGCTAATGCTTGATAGTCTAGCTAAGTACCCCTCCCCCAAACATTAATAAGCTACCCTTCCACACTGAAAGTTTAGAGTAGAAAAACAAATCACAAACATCCAAATTTGTCTACAAGGACATGTGTTTGATAAGCTTTAAAATATGCAGGATGTGAAACATGGAGATAGACCCATTTGTGATTAGGATTGAATCCTCCTAGTTATTCAAAAATAAATAAGGAAGGGTCATTCCTTAGGGTTTATAGACAGTGTTCTGCACTCAGTAGGCTTGCCATCCTAGGCAGACACAGAAATTTTCCAGGCTGCAAAATAAACTGCTTCATTTTCTCTATTCTGAGTTTCCAGTACTCTTATTATGAAGTGAGGATTATTGTTTCTGACATGATCAAGAATCTCCCACAGTTGTGCCCACGGGTTCTCAACCCATGGGTTGTGTGTGACCCATTG
This sequence comes from Apodemus agrarius, assembly GCA_964023405.1. Classification (NCBI taxonomy): domain Eukaryota; kingdom Metazoa; phylum Chordata; class Mammalia; order Rodentia; family Muridae; genus Apodemus; species Apodemus agrarius. The sequence goes on along the minus strand of OZ030005.1, from coordinate 126,683,557 downwards.
GGGGTTGTATATCAGATATTTACATTACAGTTCATAACAGAAGGAAAATTACAGCTCATCCAGCCAATCTAGGCAATTTCTCAATTGAGGTTCTTTTCCCAGATAATTCTAGGATATATCAACTTGACAAACACTTACCACCATATACCATTGTACTTTTTATTCCATTTTCCTGTTTATTGTTTTTTCCTCTGCTAGCCTATTCTGAAATTCATGAAAGATTCTTATTTTAGTGCTTGCAGTTGCAATTTTTTTTTGTCCTATGGAATAATGCCAGGTATGCAGATACTGCTCATTTTGTAACTGTTGAATAAATGTTGTGTGGAAAAATGTGGAGTTCAAAGGAAGATGGTTTTATTCTATCAGCAGGTTGCTGTAGCGATATAGAGATGTGCTGGGTTGGTAGTGTGTGCCTTTAATCTTAATACTTGGGAGGCAGAGGCAGGTACCACTAACCCAGTACAAAGTTCGATCCCTAGACCCCACATGATGAAAGAAAGGAACTGACTTTTGAGGGTTGTCCTCTGACCTCTACACACGCACAATGAAGGGGTGTGTGTGTGTGTGTGTGTGTGTGTGTGTGATGCTTGCATACACAACAAGCATGTAATAATATCTTTAAAAGAGAGGGTCTGGCCAGGCAATGGTGGCCCATACTTTTAATCCTGGCCCTTAGGAAGCAGAGGCAGAGAGATCTCTGATTTTGAGACCAGTCTGGTCTACAGAGTGAGTTCCAGGGCAGCCAGCTATACAGAGAAACCCTGTCTTGAAACCAAAGAAAAAGAGTGTGTGTGGGGGGGGGGCGTTGAAGGCATGGGGGTGAGCATTAGTTCAATTTCATTGAATTTAAGGTTTCAAGGGAAACCCAGACAGCTAGAAGAAAAAGTTAGAGCTGGGCAGGAGGTTAAACTGAAGTCATTACCAACTAAGGCAGTGGTTCTGGGTTGTGACCCCTTTGGGGGTTGCATCTCAGATGTCCTGCATATCAGCTATTTACATTACAGTTCGTAACACTAGCAAAATCACAGTTATGAAGTGGCAACAAGATATTTTTTGTGTTTGGGGGTCGCCACAGCCTAAGGAACTGTAAAGGGAAGGCTGAGAACCACTGGACTAGGGGGCTGTACTGGCTAGTTTGGTGTGTCAACTTGACACAGGCTGGAGTTATCATAGGAAAAGGAGCTTCACTTGGGGAAGTGCCTCTATGAGATCCAGCTGTGGGGCATTTTCTCAATTAGTGATCAAGTGAAGGAGGGCCCCTTGTGGGCGGTGCCATCTCTGGGCTGGTATTCTTGGGTTCTATAAGAGAGCAGGCTGAGCAAGCCAGGGGAAGCAAGCCAGTAAGTAACATCCCTCCATGGCCTCTGCATCAGCTCCTGCTTCCTGACCTGCTTGAGTTCCAGTCCTGACTTCCTTTGGTAATGAACAGCTGGAAGTGTAAGCTCAATAAACCCTTTCCTCCCCAACTTGCTTCTTGGTCATGATGTTTGTGCAGGAATAGAAACCCTGACTAAGACAAATTGGTACCAGGAGTGGGGTATTCCTGTGACAACCTGACCATGTTTTGGGGAGGACTGTGGAAGGACTTTGGAACTTTGGGCTAGATGGTCCATTCAGTGATGAGACCTCTGTGAGATGTTGTGGAGGAGCTTGGAAGATTATGTTGAGAACAGTGCAGAAGATGGAGGCCTGGCTTGTGAAATTTCAGAGGGAAAATTAAAGACTCTTATCAGGGCCATGAAGATTCTGTGGTTTTGGTTAGCTGGGGCTGAAGAATCAGCTGTGAGTAACAAGATACCAAAACCATTAAAGTCAACCTTTGTGTTACTGGGACTATTGATGCTGGTTAGCTGGAGCTAAGAAATTAGCGGTGAGTAAGAAGAGACCAGCATCACTGAGGTGAAATCTTCTGCGAAGTGTTTTCTGAGAGCACAGAGGATGTGTTCCAGATAGCCAAGGTTGTGCCTCGTGCTGTAGCAGGACTTGGTACTGTGTAAGAGTCACCCAGGTGGTACTGCTTTTGAAGGCATGAAGGCATCATGAAGAACAGCTGAGGCTTGGTACAGTGAGAGGCCATGGAAGGCCATTGGTGAAAGTGTACCCTCAGTTGTAATTGATGGCCCAGGACTGAAGGGGTCATGCAAAAGAGTTGAGGCTTGGAGATGCCAGTACTATGTGATGACCACCAAGGACAGCAGCAGCAGTGGAGTACAAGCAGCTGGAGCCTAGAAGACAAGGTGTGTGCTACAACGGGAAGAGCTGGAGAAGTGACCCAAGCCCTTGGAGGAGCCCAGAAGATCGTGAGTTGGATCCCAGACTTTGGAGTTTGAGTTTTGCCTTTGATTGTGACTGTGCCCTGATATTTTTCCCTCTTGAAAGAAGGTATTTTAGTGGAGCTCACAGTTCAGAGACTTGAATTTTTAAAAGACTTTGAATTTTAAGATATTGGACATTTTAAAGGGACTGAATTTTTAATATGTAAAGACTGTGGGACCTTTTACATTATTGAGATCTTGGGGATGAATAAGAAAGTAAGGGTTGAGGCTTAATAGTGATATGTTGGTGTGTCAAGTTGACAAGGGGTCAATTGTACTGGCTAGTTTGGTGTGTCAACTTGACACAGGCTGGAGTTATCATAGGAAAAGGAGCTTCACTTGGGGAAGTGCCTCTATGAGATCCAGCTGTGGGGCATTTTCTCAATTAGTGATCAAGTGAAGGAGGGCCCCTTGTGGGCGGTGCCATCTCTGGGCTGGTATTCTTGGGTTCTATAAGAGAGCAGGCTGAGCAAGCCAGGGGAAGCAAGCCAGTAAGTAACATCCCTCCATGGCCTCTGCATCAGCTCCTGCTTCCTGACCTGCTTGAGTTCCAGTCCTGACTTCCTTTGGTAATGAACAGCTGGAAGTGTAAGCTCAATAAACCCTTTCCTCCCCAACTTGCTTCTTGGTCATGATGTTTGTGCAGGAATAGAAACCCTGACTAAGACAGGGGCCTTTACCTGATGTACTTAAAACCTGAAGTATTTCAGAATTTGGAGCTGTTTGGATTTTAGATTTTTGGATTGCTGATTGGGCCAGTTGGTTTTTGTTAACTCAACATGAACCTGGACTTACTTGGGGAAAAAGGAATCACAACTGAGAAATTGCCTCCACCAGATTGGCCTCTGAATATGATGTGGGACATTTTCTTTATTTCTAGCTAAAGTATGAGGGTTCAACCCACTTTGGGCAGTGTCATCCTTGGGGCATGTGGGTTGGGGCTATTTAACCTCTAGCCCTAGTTCCAATTTTTGCTTCTAGTTGCCTGAATTTTCCTTTATACCTTAAATTCAATGAAACAAAACTCAGGCCCTCCCCCATGCCTCCAGACATCATCCATCCACCCTCTCTCTCTCTCTCTCTCTCTCTCTCTCTCTCTCTCTCTCTCTGTCTCTCTCTCTCTCTCTCTCTCTCTCTCTCTCTCTCTGTGTGTGTGTGTGTGTGTGTGTGTGTGTGTGTGTGTGTGTGTGTTGGTTTTCTGAGACAAGGTTTCTCTGTGTAATCCTGGCTGCCCTGAAAATCATCCTGTAGATCAGGCTAGCCTTGTTTGAACTCAGAGATCTGCCCTGCCCTTGCCTCCAGAGTTCTGGGATTAAAGGTGTGTGCTACCACCATCCAGATAGACTTTCTCTTTAAAAAAAAAAATATTATGCCGGGCGGCGGTGGTGGTGGTGGTGGTGGTGGTGCACGCCTGTAATCCCAGCACTTGGGAGGCAGAGGCAGGCGGATTTCTGAGTTTGAGGCCAGCCTGGTCTACAGAGTGAGTTCCAGGATAGCCAGGGCTATGGAGAAACCATGTCTCAAAAAAATATTATATGGCCGGGCGTGGTGGCGCACGCCTGTAATCCCAGCACTTGGGAGGCAGAGGCAGGCGGATTTCTGAGTTCGAGGCCAGCCTGGTCTACAGAGTGAGTTCCAGGACAGCCAGGACTATACAGAGAAACCCTGTCTCGAAAAAAAAAATATTATATGCTTATTGTGTATTGTTGTTACTCCTCCTCCTTCTCTTCCTCTTCCTTTTCCTCCTCCAACATCATCAAGGCAGGGGATAAATCCAGTGAGTGTTCCTCCATTGACTCTGCTTGAGTTCTTGCCTTGTTTTCCCTCAGTGATGAACTATATAATCTTTATGGCAAATAGACCCTATCCTCAATGAAATGCTTTGGGTCAGTATTTTATCACAGCACAAGGAAAGTCAGCTAGAGCAAAGATGCTAAAACCTGTAATAAAGATAAGAGCTGACATTTTCTGAACCCTGAATATATGCTAGGCCCTTTCTGAGCTCTTTTTTTTTTTTTTTTTTTTAAAGATTTATTTATTCATTATATGCAAGTACACTGTAGTTGTCTTCAGACACCAGAAGAGGGCGTCAGATCTTGTTATGGATGGTTGTGAGCCACCTTGTGGTTGCTGAGATTTGAACTCAGGACCTTCAGAAGAGCAGTCAGTGCTCTTAATCACTAGGCCATCTCTCCAGCTTCCATTTCCAGCTTTTTAAGCATGCAGTGTATTCACTTGCAGTTCCTGACATCTCTCTGAAGCGGCATCTTTTGAAGCCCCATCTTATAGTTGGAGAACCAGAACTTATATTTACTAAGCATTTCTCACATGTCAGACAGGTAGTCTTCTCAGGGTGTCTTGTGTGACAGGTGCCACTATTGTGCTTGTTATAATATAGGTGCCACAAACTGACCTGGCAAAATTCAAGAACTTGCCCACAGTGATGCTTCAAAACATGGGGGTCTATCTAACTCAAGAGCTGAGTGCCCACTGTCCCCATTCAGAAGCTCAGATCAAATGGAAAGGAAGAGATGGGGGCAGATTTGCAGGGTTTTTCTAGAAGTGTGCTCTCTGGAACTGAGCGTTGCATGGTCAGAGAAGGGAAAGCTTTGACCTATGATCATGGATTTGTCAAATGGGAAGTGCTTAAGGATTCTGGGAAGCATAGTTCCAGAGGAGCTATAGGTGGACACTGCATGGATAAAACAACAAAACAAAACAAACAAACAAAACCGAGGCTGGCAACCTCAAGTTCTACCTGTCGGCCTTTGGTCTCGTATAACTGTTGCTCAGAGGGAGGGGCTGTGTCCCTCTTATAGTTCTGCTTCTCCCCGAGCTAGGTCGCTTACCCAGTGGGACTTCTCCCCCCAGCCAAGAATCCTGTTTCCCTGGGTGATCGGAGGTGGTGCCCCACAGTCCTCAGCACTACGCAGCAGCCGGAGTAATCCTTCCTGGAGCCAGAGAAGAAACTTGGTATAAACCATAGTTCCCCCCCCCCCGCCCCCAGGGCTCCATACTGACAACTGTTTATAGCTTTCATCACACACAGCAAAAACATCTTAAGTGTTGGCAAGACATGAGGCTGAAAATGGGCTTATCTTTCATGGATGCATCTTAATTAAAACCTAAAACTTTTAAAGACCCAGTCTGTCACACTCAGGCTTTTTTTCTGTAGCATCTAGAGTCTAGAAAAGATCAAAACAGCTACTTGTCCAGGACAGCACTAATTGGCTGTGGTATCCGGTGGTTTTATGGCTCTGTAATAAGGTTACTTACGCTCTTTCTTGAGTTCTTTAATCACTACGTACATGGATTTCCATCTGCCCTTTACTTTATTCTTTATTGCCAGAAGATCTTGGAACACCATGTATAGGAGCAGACAAACTGCGAAACTGGGAGGGCAACTGTTGTTGCTATTCGCCTCGAGGGACTTGTTATTGGGCTTCTGTCTTCGAAGTCAACAGAAACGTAACCCTGGAGACAATTTCTTGTTGGCAGGCAGCTTGCTAGGGAGATCCTTGCCTTAGACACTGGACCATGCTTATTTGAGTATTTCTTGGCTAGTACAGAACAGATACTGGGTCCCTGACACGTAAGATCCTTTGCATTCTATTGCAGAACTACTGGCTGTAGTGAGACCATTAGGCAGAAGACATCTCAGATTCTCTCAGTCTTGAAGAACAAGTAGCTTTTTATTTTGAACAAACTAAAGCATGCAGAGGTTGAGACTGGACAGGCTCAGATATCTAGCTGGGGGACAGAGGAAGAACCACTGAGGCCCCCTAGCATTCAGCTACTCATTTTATCATAATTCCATGGCTGGTGGTTGTACTCTGGGTGGCCCTAAGACATTCAGTTCCTTGGCCATAAACTCTTAAAAGGCTGGCTGGCTATATCCATTCACTTTCCATAATTCTAGCCACAAATGAAATGAGGTCAACCTAGGCCTTGAAAGAGAGAGAGAGAGAGAGAGAGAGAGAGAGAGAGAGAGAGAGAACATGCCTTTGGACTGAGTGTGCGTTTCAGATGGACTTTGTGGCTTCTGGCAGCTTGTTTTCCAAAGTGCAGTATTTTGAATGATGTCTTACAGACAATAGTCCCCAGATTTGGTCACTTTGAGAGCTAGAGAATAAGGGGTGCATGTAATGTTGGGTGGAAGGCTATCTTGGCTTCTCTAGCCAGCACTGCCAACTAGGCGGCCTCTAAGCAGCCTCAGTTCTCAGCCGTGGTTGGCTTCCCAAGACAGAGTCTGGAGCATTAGAGAGACAGCCTCCTATTGCCTAGAGAGGCCAGACCCGGACATCCCCTCTGCTCGAGTCGCGTCTCTATGGCGGTCTCGATAGCCCATTAGGTGCAGAGCGACATGAACGCGGATGCTGAGGGCCACAGCGGTGCTGTGGTTCCCGCGCAGTATCGAGAAGGCAGTCCCGCTGCGGACGACTTCGTCCCGTCGGCGCTGGGGACTCGAGAGCAGTGAGTGTGGCGGGGAGGGTGAGCGGGCGCCTAGGGCCCGGAAGGAGATGGCGCCCTCTCCTGAGTGGGGCCTGAGGGAGGAGGGCGGAGGCAACCCGTAGCGGCGAGAACCTAAGCACTCTCCAGGGGGCGGTCAACCTTCTGTCAAGGGATTCAAGCCCCTCCGAGGCCCTTGGGAAGCCCGAGTAGGGGGTCTAGAATGTGACTTAGGGAAAAGGGGGAGAGGGTTGGGCAACAAACCATACAAAGGCCCGAGGGGGACGTCCCCGCAGAGCTATGAGATCCCGGAGCTGGAGGTAGTCGAAATGGAAGATGCTCTAAACTGGGAGCTAGGAAGATAGATGGTAGGGGTTCTGGGGAAAGAAAGTTGAACCTCAGAAATTAGTGGATCAGGATATAGAGGAATGCGGGGGCTGGGGTAGGCATTAAGATGAGAGGAAATTTTGGAGGAGGGAGCAGGGATTTTAGAGATGAAATAGGAAGAGAAAGCAGATGATAATGGGAAGGAGTTGCAGTTTTAAGAATTAAGAGAAGATTTAATGGGAGAGCTAGAATACAGGGAGAGGCAGAGACTGTTTTAGCACTTAATTTTAAGTCCATTTTATCTTGGCTGCGTTCATTGTGAGCAAACTATCGACCTACTGATTAAAAAAATCCAATATCTGCACATTGAAGACCAACTTTGGAGTAACAAACGCAGTTCGTGCAGTTCAGTTTTGGACTTGGGATTGGGACTTAGAGATTCTTGGACAATTTCCTTTTTTTTTTTTTTTTTTTAAGATAAAATGTATGTAGAAGTATTCATCAGATAAGTATAAGTACTTGTATAATTCATATTGCTTACTCATAATTTTCATTCTTTTAACCCAAGGATGTTTTAAAAAATGCACTATGTGCACTTATTGATAACACTAATAATGTTTAAGATCATTGTAAGGAGCCATGAATTTCATTGGAAATATTTGTTTAATTCACAAAAGACAGTTAATCTCAAATTAAACATTTCATTGTTTATGTAGTTGGGATGCTGTTTATGAGAGAGAACTGAGAACATTCCAAGAATATGGAGATACAGGAGAAATCTGGTAAGTTAAGCTGAGGAGTTGTTTGTGTGGGTGTGAGAGCATGAACATTGTGTGGGTGTGAGAGCATGGTCAACTTAAAACAACAAAGCAGCCCAGAGTTCTTCAAAAGCTCAGGATTGAAGCTGGCTTCTGTGACAGCTTTAAAATCAATCTCTCTCTCTCTCTCTCTCTCTCTCTCTCTCCCTCTCCCTCTCCCTCTCCCTCTCCCTCTCCCTCTCCCTCTCCCTCTCCCTCTCCCTCTGTCTCCCTCTCCTTGTTCTTATTCTTGTTTCTGTTTGTTTGTTTTTGTTTTTGTTTTTTTATTCTTTTGAGACAGGGTTTTTCTGTCTAGCCTGGGCTGTCCTGGGAACTCCCTTGTAGACCAGGCTGGTCTCGAACTCAGGGATCCACCTGCCTCTGCCTGAATCTGGCTTCACTGGTAGCTTTTAAATATGTTTTTTCTTTTTTAATGGCCCGGATTTAAATTGATCATAGTACCAGGAAGTTGCTTTTGTTCCCTGGTTATCATTTCTCAGTAAGTAAAAACCAGCATTTGCTGATGTCCAAGAAGGCAGTTATTAGGACACCATGTTTAAAGATTAATGTTGATGTAGATATGTGTGTTTATAGATATATTATACTTCTATATTATATGTGGGTATATACATAAATATGTACAATATACACATATCTTGGGTATTCCATTTTTAGAGGTGTAATCTCCTAAGTAACAATAAAGATAAAGTTTAAACACTTAGAAGTGCTACTTGTCACTTTTCAAAAAAGGCATAAGTGATTATCTGGTATAAACAGCTTAAGTGGAATGTAGTTGTAACATTTGCTGTCTATCTGCTCTTTGTATTCTGTTCTAACAGGTTTGGGGAAGAGAGTATGAACCGACTAATAAGGTGGATGCAGAAACACAAGATCCCTTCGGATGCCTCAGTGCTTGATATTGGAACTGGAAATGGTGTTTTCCTGGTTGAACTTGTTGGTACTTTTAGTATTCATATGTTTGAGGCAATTTCTAAGATGGGAGTTTAAAGAACTGTTGCAGTTAAGAGATTACCATCTGAATCAGCAAATCAGTTAGAACACTGACTTTTGAGTGTTCACCCAGGAAAAAAGGGAGACCGCTTGGGTTGTGGGAAAGCACTCAGTCCATGGTGTCAGGTGTAACCCTGACAGATGAACTCCCAGATGTCTAGTGAGTGGTGAAGTCCTAGAAGTAGGAAGTCTTAAAGGTCACAGTCTTGAAAGAATAAAATCTTAAATGTTGAAATTCTGGGAGCCAGAATTCTGAAAACCTCAATCCCTCTATTCCTATTAGCAAAAAGCAAAGGATGTATAGGGATTTGAAAGCTGAATAATGTGGAGGGGATTGGAACATTTATAGTCCTATGTATGCTAGTTGTATGATGTTAGGTGTGGTAAATACCAAAAATCCTGATTGTCCATTATTTAGGAAATTTATGTGAGGTTTCCAGAGGAGATTAATGTCTGAGTCTGGTTGGAGTAAGAGAAGAGCTATCTCAGTATAAGTGTACACTGTCCAGTAGGTTGAGGCCTGTCAAGGATAAACATAGCAGATAAATTGGTCTTTCTGAAAGTTTGGACAATTTTCTTTTGCTGTTGTATGTTTGAAACTCTTGGCCTTGGGACCTTAGGGCTTCCACCAGTGGTCTTAGATTTGTAAGCTTTGAGCCACAGACTGAGCGTTAATGAGCTTCTCTGCTTCCTAGGCGTTTGGGCTTGAACTAACTCATGCTATTGACATTCCCTTGCAGACAGCCTGTGAGACTGCTCAGTCACAACAATTGTGTGAGCCACTCTCTCTAATAAACCCCCTTCAAGTCTTTATCTCTTACTGGTTTTTGTCTCTAGATACTTTTACTACTAATAATTTGGTTTGGGGGAAGCAGCATAATTTCTTCTTACTGTATTCCTTAGAATACAGTGAAAGAAATCTGAAAAATTGTTCCCTCACAATCAGGTTTTGCAATATTTTAATTTTGAATATTTGTTTGTGTATATGTATTAGGCTTGGTAGCCAAATGCTTTTACCTGATGAACTATCATACTGTTCCCAAGGCTTTGATAATTTAGTTAAATAGAGCTACTTAATGGTTAAAGATAAATGTTTTAAAGTAGTGTGGTCATTGCTATGTAGGAAGTGTAAGATGGAGGATCATCTTGGGGGTGGTTTTACCATTTCTTCTTCTCTTTTCCTCCCTCCCCCCCCTTTTTTTTTCTGAGATAGCCTCTCACTGACCCTGGAGCTTACTGACTCATCTGCCTGGCTTGTCCTGCCTTTTCTTTCCCAGTGCTGGATTATAGATGTGTGATAATTTTTACATGGGTGCTGGATGTTTAACTCAGGTCTTCATGCTTGTGCAACAAACATTGTACCAATTGACTCATCTCTCTACTCCCCTAAATAGTCATGATTTTGTTTGTTTGGATAAGGTCAGATGACCTCAAAACTGCTAGTAGCCAGATATATAACCTCTAGCCTGCAATCCTCATCCATTGCCTCCCCAGTGCTGGGAAGCTTGGATATGGGGTGTGTTTGTTACTGCTGAGCATTCTGTTACATGGCTGTGTCTCACATTATTTATCCATCCACTCACTACTTTATGCTTTATTTTTGAGAAGAGTCTTGCTTTGTAGCTCAGGCTAGAGCTTACAGTGTAACTTGGACTTTATGGCAGTTCTGCCTCAAATTCCTGAGCACTGAATTACAAGCAGGAGTCATCACATCTGGGTTCTTTCATTTGCCTTGCTTTTAAAAACTCTTCATAGGGTAGGAGTGATGGGGCGGTGGCACACACCTGTAATCCCAGCACTCTGGTAGGCAAAGGCAGGTGGATTTCCGAGTTCGAGGCCAGCCTGGTCTACAGAGTGAGTTTCAGGACAGCCAGGGCTATACAGATATACAGAGAAGCCCTGCCTCGAAAAAACCAAATCCAAAAAACAAAAAACAAAAAACAAACCAAAAAAATTGTAGGAGTGATGATGATGATGATGGTGATGATGATGATTTACTTTTAGACTCTCTTATGTGTATGAGGGGTTTGCCTGAATATATGTCTATGCATCATATACCTGAGCAGGTCATAAGAGGGCAGCAGACCTCCTAGAACTGGAGCTTCAAACAGTTTTGAATCATTGTGTGGGTGCCTGGGATGGAACCTGGAGCCTCTAACAAGTGCTCTTAACTGTTGAGCCATTTGTCCAGTCCCTCGAGTTTAGATTATTGATTTAAGATTTTCACTATACTTAGTAAAATCAATAAATGCCGTGAGTTTATCTGTAAGCAGATGCTGGTGTAGGTGTAGGAAAGGGGGGCAGCTCTGATGTTGTGTTTGGTTTCACCATCCAATGTATTTTCTATTTATTTTTCTAACTTTTATTGTTTCATTTTTATTTTTTTATTTTTTATTTATTTACTTTTTTTTTTTTTTTTTTTTTTTTTTTTGGTTTTTGGATACAGGGTTTCTTTGACTTGACTTGACTGTCCTGGAACTTACTCTGTAGACCAGGCTAGCCTCGAACTCAGAAATCCGCCTGCCTCTGCCTCCCAAGTGCTGGGATTAAAGGCGTGCAGCACCACTGCCCGACACAGATTTATAGTCTTAACGTACTTATTAGCAGGGAACATACTTTGTGGATTTCAATGCTTTTAAGTTTGTTATGGTTTGTTTTATGTCCTTCAGCACATAGTCTATCTCATATGATTTGCCCTTGAAGAGTGTGTATTGTGGTTAGTAGAATATTCTGTAAATGTTAGATGCATATAGTATGTTGGTGGTATTTAGTTCTGTATTTTTGCTGGTTTCTACTATTTCTTTATAAGTTGCTGAAACAGTTTATACCATAGCTGAGGGTTTATATTTTCTTGGATTTTTGTCAGTTTTTGATATATGAACATTTTTTTTAAGATTTATTTATTTTGTGTATATGCGTCTTCAGACACTCCAGAAGAGGGCGTCGGATCTCATTATGGATAGTTGTGAGCCACCATGTGGTTGCTGGAAATTGAACTCAGGACCTGGAAGATCAGTCTGTGTGCTCTTAACCGCTGAGCCATCTCTCCAGACCTCTATATGAACTTTTAAGTTCTATTAGGAGTATATCCAAGTAAAGATTTGTACTTTTGTAAATGAACTGATTTCTTTCTTTCCTGATTTATTACTGTATACTCTTTCTTCTTTTTTTTGTTTGTTTTGTTTTGTTTTGCTTTTAGAGACAAGGTTTTCTTGTGTAACCCTGACTGTCCTGGAACTAGCTCTACAGACCAGGCTGGTCTTGAACTCAGAATCTGTCTGCCTCTGCCTCTTAAGTGCTGGAATTAAAGGTGTGCACCACCATGCATGGCATAATGTACTTTTTTAATCTTTGTAGTAGAGTTAGCTTTGGTTCATTTTGTCCTTTTTGCTTAAATTGAGAAAGAATTTATATACTAGAAAACTTAGCCTTTAAAATGCTCTGTAATAGAGTCTCAAAATTGTGTTTTAAACTTACCAGCTGTCATTCCAGAAATGAGTCCTGTGCCAGTTAGCATTGATTCTGCATACTCTTTTTATTTTTGGTGGTGTTGTTGTTTTGTTTTTTTTAAAACCTCTGGAAATCACTAGTCTACTTTGAGAATTTGTTTTTTTCTATTTTGTTGGGGTTTTTTTTTTAGTATTTTTGAAAAGATTTTATTTATTTATTTTATATACATGCTGAATATACTACAGTGATATTCAGACACACCAGAAGAGAGCATTGGATTCCATTACAGATGGTTGTGAGCCACCATGTGGTTGCTGGGAATTGAACTCGGGACCTCTGGAAGTGCTCTTAACTGCTGAGCCATCTCTCCTTGTTGTCTTTAATGATAAAGTTTTATATATTTTAGTACACTCACTGTGTAGTCCAGGCTGTTCTGAACTTGATGTGATCTTTCTGCCTTAGCCTCCCATGTCCTGAAGTTGCAGATATATGCCACTGTGTTAGCAGATTTGCCTGTTTTGAATATTTCACATGCATCCTTTGTGTCTGGCTTCTCTCATTTGCATAATTTTTTTAAAAAGGCCGGTCTACATTGTAGCATGTCAGGACTTTATTCCTTTTATGTGGATGAAAACTATTCCATTGTATGGCTATACCACTGTGTTTGTATCCACATATTGCTGGATTTTAGTTTTTTTCTATTTGCTTTACTATTATGAAACTTTGTGTATAAGTTTGTGTGGAGATATGTTCTCATTCTTTTGAGGAGTATTTACATAGGATTGGAATTGCTAGGTCAAATTGCTGGATTTAGGAACAATTAGATTGTTGTATTCAGCAGTTGCTCTTACATTTCTACCAACAGTAAATGAGAGTTTAAATTTCTCTGTAGTCTTATCAGTATTATTTATTTATTTATAGACAAGTACTTATTATACAGTCCTGGCTGGCTTAAAACTCATTATGTATACAAGGCTGGCCTCAAATCATAAAGATCTGACTCCTTTTTTGAGCCTTCAGTTGTCACACTGGTTTACATCCTATGCTCTGTTAGTTCTGTCTGTGTGCATCATTTTCCAGCAGTGGTGAACTGGTAAGGCCCTTCCATGATGCTACTGATGAGCCCTCCTCCTGAGATGATGCCCATGGCATCTGCTCCTGGAATAAGGCGGCCCATGGAAGGCCACATGCCTCCCACTTGCCAGATGATGCTTCCCACTCCACCTGGCATGACTCAGCCAGACAGATACAAGCAGAAGGGCACTTTATCAATTTTGTATTTCACTAGGAGATCATGGTTTTGACTGAGCCTGAGCCATCAATTTGGAGGGGGAGAAATTGGGTTAAAAAAGAATAGCTTTCACTTGTATTATGAAATATGAAAATGAAATTGGTGGCTGTAAAAAAAAAATCATAGGAATTGTGAGAAATGAGAAGGAAATGACTGTCTTTTGGTGGATGTGGTAGATGGAGGCAGTTTAGAGGACAGGCCTTCCCATCAAAACAGAAAAGAAGGTGGATGTGGTGGTGCTCCTCTGTAGTCCTGCACACAGGAGCAGAATCAGAAGGATCCTAACTTAGAGGTCAGCTTAGGCTCAATAGCAAGCCAGAGGTCAGCCCAGGCTACACTATACAGTGAGAGAGACTGTCTCAAAAACAAAGTAAAAGGAAAAACCAAAGTGGAAAAATAGCTGGTATTGTCTGTTTTGAGTTTAGATTACAACTCAGTCACTTAAGGTTGAAAAAGTGTTTTCAGTTATTTTTTAAAAATAAGTTATATGTTACTTTTTTCTTTTTCTTTTTCTTTTTCTTTTCTTTTTTTTTTTTTTTTTTTTGACACAAGGTCTCACTCTGTAGCCTTGCGTGGCCTGGAGCATCAGGCTGGCCTTAAACTCACAGAGATCTTTTTGCCTTTGTCTTCCAGTTTTGGGAATAAAGATGTGTACCACATGCCTGGCACTATATTAACCTTTTTTTAAAAAGATTTATTTATTTATTTATTTTATGTATATGAGAACACTCTAGCAGTTTTCAGACATATCAGAAGAGGGCATCAGCTCCCGTTATAGATGGTTGTGAGTCACCACATGGTTGCTGTGAATTAAACTCAGGAGCTCTTGAAGAGCAACCAGTGTTCTTAACTGTTGTAAATAATGATGCCCACCAGGAGAATTTCAGAACATACCATATTTTGCTACTTTTGTTGTTTCTATTTCTTTTGAAATTATTTTATCATAATAAACAGCATAATTGGGTGTGGGTAAAGAACAGAAGTCACCATGTCTTTGCCATAGGCACCACACATCTGAGGAGGATTCATGCCCAACAGATAGTAATCCCTTAAGCCTAGTCATCTTGCTCTATTTCCCTGAAGAAACTGGTATCTGCCAAGCCTGTCTCACAGGCCTTTCACAAAGATCTAATAGAATATATGAAATAGTTGAAAAAGTAAAAACATGCTATACAAATATATTATTTGTAAATTATGTGGCTGGTAGAGAATTAAATAATTTATAATTTGCCGAACGAAAATAACTTAAAACCAACTCACTACATATGCATTTAATTTACTCATAATAACTTAAGTAAAATGTGAGATAAATTCTTGAGTGAATTTGAGCATAACAGCATAAGAGTTAATGTTACATTTTCAGCCCAAAGGTTTATATATTATTTTTGAGAAAATAAATTTTCTTTTTTCTTTCTTTCTTTCTTTCTTTCTTTCTTTCTTTCTCTCTCTCTCTCTCTCTCTCTCTCTCTCTCTCTCTCTTTCTTTTTTTTTTTTTTTGAGACAGGGTTTCTCTGTATAGCCCTGGCTGTCCTGGATCTCACTCTGTAGACCAGGCTGGCCTCGAACTCAGAAATCTGCCTGCCTCTGCCTCCCAAGTGCTGGGATTAAAGGCGTGTGCCACCACGCCTGGCTCAGAAAATATATTTCCTTTGGAAAAGAAATTAGATATTACAAAAGCAAAAAATTTGTTGGGGATTTAAGGTTTTGCTTTCTGTATAGAATATAATAAAAAATTTAAGCATGCGGATAACTGGATATTCTATGACATTTGATCTACAGCAAAGTTAAAATTACTCTAGTATTCAAAGAATATGATAGTTTATAAGTAAAAAAACATTAAGTTTTAAACTAAACTATGAAATTATTTCTTTGTCTCTAGGTGAAACATGGTTTCTCTAATATAACTGGGATTGATTATTCTCCTTCTGCAATTAAGCTTTCTGCAAGTATTTTAGAGAGAGAAGGGCTATCTAACATTAACTTGAAGGTAACTATTATTTACATTAATATTTTAAAATAAGCTATAATGTTTAAATGTTTCTAAAGTATGTTAATTTGCTTACCTTTTTGCATTCATAAATTAAGGATCAATCGTAAATAATAAAAACTGAAACATTTAAAAGTAAATATTAAAATTTTAGTCTGGTTAGTTTAGAGAAAAATTTTTTTTTTCATTTTTGTGTGACAGAGTTCTACTGTGTATTCTAGGCCAGTCTCAAACTTGCCTTCTTCTACCTTAGTCTAGCTGGGTAATAGGCATGTAACACTATGCTTTGTTGCAAAGTAGTCTTCTTTTGTGTATGTACATATGTGTGTGTTCATACAATATCTTCCATGTATGTTTGCAAAATCACCCAGTAGCTGGCTCTGGATTCATCAGATCAAAAAGCTGTAAATGCTACATGTCCCTATGGTGCTGTTTTTTGCTTGAGGTTCCATTAGAAGTGGAGGCTAAAGCCACTTAAACTGTGAGGATGGCAGGATTTAGTTATATATATTTCTCAAATAAAATGACATATTTTAAAAAGTCAACTTATAAATGTTTAGGATGTTCTGCTAAACATTGTTATTTAATTCTTTATCCTAGTTGGCTTTATCAACTTTATATAGCCTAAAGTTATCAGAGATAAAAGCTTTACTGAAAAAAAAAAAAAGCTTTACTGAAGAATTGTCTAGATCAGAATGGCCTGTGGGTATATCTTTGGGCATTGTCTTGATTGCTAATTGATACAGGAAGGCTCAGTCCACTGTGAGAGGTACCATCCCTAGTATTCTTGGTGCTAGATAAGGAAACGACTAGTTAAGCATAAGCCTGTGAAAAGTCAGAAAGTGAGTTCTTATCTAGACTTCCTGGACTCTAGCCTG